>JAJONR010003568.1:0-33328 GCA_029582245.1 Solanum etuberosum | reverse complement strand
AAAATCGCCACTAACACTTCATAAACTTTTCACATTTCTTGCGAAAAAAATTCTCATGATATATACTTTAGTTATCTATAAAGATGTAAGAATGGCTTCTGATGTCAATTGTTGGAAAACTTATATGCACAACGGAAGGATACCGGAATCATACAACTTACATGAATAATCGACAACACATTGTTTATGCTAGAACAAGTACAATCATATTAGAACGAATAAACTTTTCTAAAATTTAATTCAAGAATTACCTCTTGAAGTGTGAGCTGATACCTTCAAGTGAATCCACAAGCTAGTGGACAAGCTAGAAACTTCAAGCGACTCCACAAGCTACTCCACAAACTGGACCACAGTTCTGCGGTCTTCTACAGTGATCCCAAGTTCACTTCCGAACTCTCTCAATACTTGGGTGGGCAAGTATCCTATATAAAACTTCTCTTCCTTCAAGGGTTAGAAGACTCCCTATTTATAGAGATTTCTTCCTAGTCCAAGGAGGAGAAGAACACACAATCTTTCCTTAGAATAGAAAAAGACATGTACTTCTCCCTTTCCTTAGAATAGAAAAAGACATGTACTTCTTCCTTTCCTTAGAATAGAGAAAGACACATACTTCTCTCTTTCCTTAGAATAGAGAAAGACACATACTTCTCTCTTTTCCCCTTAGAATAGATTCTGAGTTTCAGATAAATATGGGCATGGTAGGGACCACAAAATTAATTACTGAGGCTTCCTATTATGGAAATAATTCTAAATAATTAATTTGAATTATTCTTACCATAATAAATGACAAATCATTCCACTAGAAATACGTCATTTCACTCCTCTATTTGTATATCAAAATTCCCCATTAAACACATATGTAATTCCCCATGTTAAGATTACAGATACTAATCAATAAACTAAATTACTGGCGAATTTAATTCAATGATCAATTTCCTTTAGAGCACTTCTTAATTTATTTTATATTTCGGATTCATAAATCCACTTGCAAGGTTTGACACGATGAAAACTAATAAGCTTCTCAAAAAGACATATCATCAATCTCTATAAAAAGACATGGATTCCGTCAACTAACTTATTATTTCACCAATTTATATTATTATCATCCAATCTACCAGGCATATTAACCCGTTTTAGAATCTCACCTTTTAATAAATCAAAATGATAATTAACATAAACAGATCATAATAGTTATATAAGGATTAAGAATATAAGTACATTTAACAGTTTAGAGAATATGCTTTTGTCAATCAGTCTAAAACAACTATCTCTACTCGGTCCCGTTCAATACATACAAAATACACTAGCACATTAAGTTAGAACTATACAATTCCCATAATCAAGATAAACTACATATAATGTTGTGCTGCAATCGTACCGATGGCATGTCCAATTTCCATCTTAGATTGTGAACAAAAAACTTTATACTTATAAGAATTAATAATTTAATCCTTTGTGTATAAGCTAAAACTTTATACACTAAATCATCTACTATATAAGTAAACAGACATCATAAATGAATATATGATCTATTAAAAATAAATAAATAATTATTTTATAATAAATACTATATCTAAACACATGATTAATAGTATATATCCCAACCAGGGTCGCCCTCTGAAGTTACAATTTGTTTCATACGGTGATTATTGAGAATTTTTCAATAATGGCTTTATTGTTATGTTAAGTATCACCGCATGTAGGTTTTTTTTAGTTGATTTTTAGATTTGGGATGGTCATATACAAAGGAAACTGTAACACCCCAGAAAATTTTGAGCTAAGACTTGAACCATCCTTCGTAGTGAGTAAGTTTATACCAAGAAATTTAAATTTTTCCTAAGTGTTAACGTCTCTATATGTAGCACCTTGTGTTCCAAAAATAACTAGAGAGAATTCATTGAAGTCATTCCTAAGTTCTTCTATGATTTGGGGCAAATTCAAACAACCATAACTCTCAGTACAGAATGAGTTAGGTATGCCATGGAAAATGAAAGGTCTATGAATTATCTTTCCAACGCCACCGAGTTTGCTAAATTTCAAGCTTGTATGAGGGAGATATGCCCGTTTGAAGTCGGGCTGTCCAAATAAGGAAAGTTACTCGAAAAATAGTGAGGGGTATTTTGGTATTTTCCTTACCAAATCATATTTAATTCATTTTTAGTAAGGTTTTAAGGGTATAATCCTATTAGGTTCAGTTTTATAATTCTAATATACGCCTAGGGTTTTAGTTGAGAGTTCAAGAAGAGAGAAGAAGAGAAAAAAGGAAAGGATCAAGGCGTTCGTCGAGGTTCTTGAGTTTTATTGCAGATTTTTGCCATGGGTTTGATCCCTAAGAGGTATGTAAAGCTTCCATAGTATTGGGTTTGTTCAGCCATATGCCAATCATGTTAATTTCAGCGTTAAATTTATTCTAGAAAGATGAAGGTTTGATTTTCTTGAATTGTGTTCTTGAAATTGGCTTTCGTTCTTGAGTTTAGATGAGTTTGATGAGTTCTTGAGGAAATCGTGTCGATTTTAGAGTTGTGTTTGATTAGATTCTTTTGTACATGTATTGGGTATCTGAATCTAAAGAGAAGTTGAGAAAAATAATAGAATTTAGGTGAATTGGGGTTAGAAAATGAGGAAGGAAAAGTTCAGACAGAAAACAAGTACCAGGTCCGCGTCGCGGTCCTGTTTCTTTAGAGTGAACTTTCTCTCTCCGCATCGCGGGGAGATCACGGACCCCACTGTTTCAAAATTATTTTGCGACCAAATATTAAAATGCATCTCTGCATCGCAAACTTGCTTCCAGACAGTGATTTCTTGATCGTTTCTCATGTTTAGTTATCTAAAAGAACTCCTAATCATCATGAGATCTTCCCTATCACAAATCATAACCTTGAATTCATAATTCAAATTCAATGTAGAGTTAAGAGCCAAGTCTAGAGAGTTCTTAGAGTCTTTTGCAAAAGTCTTTTGCGAACGTGTTAAAACTTGTTTCAAAGACTTGAGCATTGAGTTGAGTAAGAGCAAGAGTGAAGTTCATTTCTTCAAAAGATTATATGGGAACTAAGTATTCCAAGAGTTAAAATGTTTTTACATTTAACAAGAGAGGAAACATTGATTTCCAAGAGAACATTGATTTCCAAGAGACCTTTTGAGCTAGTTTTTGAGTAATAATCTCAAACCACAGAAAGAGTTATGTTTTTAAGCATATGAGCTAGTAGTATTGAGCACCGATTTGGGGACATATATGAGTTCAGATAATTTAAAGTCTCTATAAACCGTGTAGCCAGCATGGGTAGAAAATGGTCACACTTTTTAGATTATTCCTTAATGCTTTTAACATAGACTAGTGGATCCACTTAGTGAGTTAGGTTCTATACCCCCGGCAAGGTATAGGACAGCCCTGGCAGCGTGAGGCAAAACGTTGTACCATCACTTAAGCTCATAGAGATGGTTGTCGATTAGAGAAACTCCCACAGAGATATTTTTTATTCTTATATACACATAGTTTACTTTGTATTTTCATATACAAGCAGAGTTTATCTTGTATCCTTGAATACAAACTGAGTTACTTTTTACTGTTTTAAAAGCTTTCCATATATTGCATATGTATTGTTGATTTATATAGAGTTGAGTATCCAGAGTTGAGTACCGAGAGTGGAGTATCTTATTATTGAGTTGAGCCTTATTTCACTGAGTTGAATATCTTATCATTTAGTTGAGCCTTATTTCAATGAGTTGAATATCTTACCATTGAGTTGAACTATATTCTTTGAGTTGAGTGAGTTGAGAAGAGGTAAGTATGTTTCTTTTCCACCAGTTCAGGCTTATGTTTATGCTTTAGAATTCCCCTTACATGCTCGTACATTCCACGTGTTGAGCCATTTGGCCTGCATCATTTCATGATGCAGATACAGGTATTCAGGGTCATCAAAATGATCTTCTTTGATACCACATACAGTTCGAGTTAGCTATGGTGAGCCTCCTTGCGTCCGGATGGTTCCACTTTTACTTTCAGTTATATCAGTTGTTAGGATGTCGTGGGTCTTTTCCCGAGTTCCATCTTTGTCATTTAGAGGCTTCATAGATAGACAGTAGAGTTTCAGAAGTCTGGTAATTTATTTTGTTAAATGTTTTAAAGACTTAAGTTGCATATTTTATGGCGAGTTGAATAATTTATTTTTATTCAGAGTTTTTCGTTTGAGTTAAAGCTTTGTAATTGAGTTTCATGAATTTTTATTCAGTTTTTAAGCTTTGTATGCTTGAGTTAGTCTTCTGCTTGTAGTCAGCCAGGATGAGGGTTCGCTTGGGGACCAGCAATGGTTCTCGAGTGCCGGCCACGTCCAGGGTGTAGGCTCGGGTCGTGACAAACATAGTATCAGAGCACAGAGTTCAAGTGTCCTAGGGTGTCTATGAAGCCGTGTCAAGTAGGATCTTATTTATGGTTGTGAGGGCCCCACTTCTATAAATGAGGGACTACAGACATTTAAGAAAACTTTCCCATCTTTCATACTCTTAATCGTGCAATAGAGCTATGTCACAGAGATTTATTCATACTCGTGCGTTTCTCAGAATCATTCGACTACCCGTCATACTAGAGGTGGTTGAAAAGAAAAGTCAATCCTTTATCGATGACTTGTTCTTAGCAAAAAATCTTGAGGAAGTCATGAGACTCCAGAGGGGCTTGAGAGAAGCCCATGAGTGAGTAAGTGTTCAGTTTTAGAGGAATGCACTCATGTTCATATGAATCGTGTGTTTGAGCTAAAAGTGAGTTGTACACTCTTCCCTAAACCTTATTCAGAGGAGACCTTTAAGAGGATGGTATGTTTAGAGCATGGGTGATATTATCACCCAAGAAAGTAGCATGATTTATGAGATCATGAGAAGTAGTAGTGACAGTGCTCGGAGTAAGAGAAAAGGATGCAGAGATTTAGTAATCTAAGTAAGGGAGATGGTGTTTCAACAAGCTATGTTACTATAGTCATGCACCTAGTAAGTTATTAATGAAGAGTTTTTCCCTTATGGGTTGACTAAGAAGTGATGAGTTGTGAAGATTCCATCATAGGAGGTAGAGTGTGTTGTAGCTAGGAAGGAGTTTGTGATGAAGTGTCATTCTGTAGGTAATGACCAAGTGTATGTGTTGAATACAATCACAGAGTATTCATGAAGTGATAGATCTAAACTAGGCTTATGATATATTTTAGAGGGTCATGATTTTCAGAAGGTTATAGAACTGATTAAGTAATGAGGTATAATATAGTAGACGAGCAATCGTATTGATATTCAGGTTTAGTAATGAACACTAAGTTTGAATTTTAGATGAGTGTCATGATCGAAAGAATGGCAAGATGAGGATGATGATGTCGGTCTTGGGATTTGATCTGGTAGACTTGACATAGAGTAGGTGAGGAATTGAGATGTTAACTGCAATAAATATGAGTGGTACAAGTGAGAGACCCTAACCTTTAGATAAGGGCAGTGAAATGTGACTAAGTCACAAGAGTAACAAGAGCATTAAAAGGTGTATTGAGAGAGTATGTAATCAGAAGAGGTTAAGAGAAACACCTTAGAAAGAGGTCTTAGTACCCGCTTATAGAGAGTTCGGTAGTCATGAGATAAGCTTCTCCCGAGTGTTAGAGTAAAAGAGGATGTAGACCAGTTAGAGATAATGGAATAGGTCCATAACTTTCAAGTGTCAGCTTTAGACCTAAGGGGGAGATGACAAGATGAGAAATCAAGTCAAGTGTTTGAGAGTACGATAGTAATGATTTCTAGAGAGTATGAGATATATCTTTTCAGAGGTCCTTTTAGTAATCGAGTTAGGAGGAAGAGGAGGATGAGGTTTTTCTATGAGAAATAGCTAAATGAAATCCCTTAGTTATTTCTGAGTAGTGACGTGGGAAATTCTAGTTGGTATGGAAGAGGTGATGTGAGAATGAGAACTTCTTAAGGAGTTGGTTAGTAGGAGTCCATGGAGTTGTTAGAGTACTAAGCTTGAATGTGGGGTTAAAGAGTAATAGTCTTGGGATGAGATTCCCTATAGAGAGGTATAGAACCCGAACCTAAGGATTTGGGTTAAGCTCGAATATAGTAAGAGCGTACCATTAAACTCAGACCTTAGTAAGAATAACCCCATTCCATACCCAGTCCAGTCGTCATTCGAGGACGAATGATCCCAAGAAAGAGATATTGTAACACCCCGAAATTTTTTTGAGCTAAGACTTAAACCATCCTTCATAATGAGTAAGTTTTTACCAAGGAATTTAAATTTTTCCTAACTGTTAAGGTCACTAGATGTAGCACCTTGTGTTCCAAAATGAACTAGAGAGAATTCATTGAAGTCATTCCTAAGTTCTTTTAAGATTTGGGTTAATTTCAAATGACCATAACTCTCAGTACAAGATGAGTTAGGTGTGCCATGATATGGAAAATGAAAGGTCTTTGAATTATCTTTCCAACGCCACCGAGTTTGCTAAATTTTGAGCTCGTATAAGGGAGATATGCCCATTTGAAGTCGGGCTTTCCAAATAAGGAAAGTTACTCGAAAATAGTGAGGGGTATTTTGGTCTTTTCCTTACCAAATCAGATTTAATTCGATTTTAGTAAGGTTTTAAGGGTATAATCCTATTAGATTCAGTTTTATAATCCTAATATATGCCTAGGGTTTTAGTTGAGAGTTCAAGAAGAGTAAAGAAGAGAAACGAGGAAAGGATCAAGGCGTTCGTCGAGGTTCTTGAGTTTTGTTGCGGATTTTCGGCATGGATTTGATCCCTAAGAGGTATGTAAGCTTCCATACTATTGGGTTTGTTCACCCACACGCCAATCATGTTAATTTCAGCGTTAAATTCATTCTAGAAAGATGAAGGTTTAATGTTCTTTAATTGTGTTCTTGAAATTGTCTTTCGTTCTTGATTTTAGATGAGATTGATGAGTTCTTGTGAAAATTTTGTCGATTTTAGAGTTGTTTTTTATTAGATTCTTGTGTACATGTATTGGGTATCTGAATCTAAAGAGATATTGAGAAAAAGAATCGAATTTAGGCGAATTGGGGTTAGAAAATGTGGAATGAAAAAGTCGGACAGAAAACTACTACAAGGTCCGCGTCGCCGACCTGTTCCTTCAGAGTGAACTTTCTCTCTCCACATCGTGGAGAGATCGCGGACCCCACTGTTTCAAAATTATTTCGCGACCAAATATTAAAATGCATCTCCGCTGTAACACCTCAGATTTGAGAAAATAGAAAAAAATTTGAAGCTTTCCAGACCTAGTGTAAGAACCACGGAAGCCACCGACGGTCTGTGGTCTAACACACGGTCCGTAGTTTAGGTCCGTCGTTGAGCACCAAATATTATGGTCTCTGATCCCACCCACGGTCGATCAGTACGGTCTGTGGTTGGACCTACAGACCGTAGGTGAGGGTCAGTAGCCATTTAGAGGGAAATTGTTGTTGGGTCAACATCAAATGGTCATAACCCTTAGCACAAAAGAAATTAGGTGGCCCATGACCTACCATATGATAGATAATTGAATCCTATTTCCAATGCCACCGAAATTGCTAAAATCCCATCTCCTAGTAAAAAAATATGCTCGTTTTAGCGAAGCCCTTCCGGGCAGACTTGACCGACGGACCCAAACGGTGGCCGGTAGGTGAAACGACGGACCGTCGTTCCCTCCGTGAATGGGCTTCGTCAGAATTAAGCCAGGGTCATTTTTATCATTTCCCCTATGCATTGGGCACTTAAACTTTGTCATTTTATGCCTAAACTACGCCGTTTTACACAGAATAAGTCTAATAACGTAGTCAGACATACCCAAAACCTTTATTCACCAAAAATCATTCAAACTTAGAACAAAAGAGGAGAAAAGAGGCGACCCAAACCCTTCCAAGAACGCATCAAGTTTTGTTTAGTTCCATCCCTGAAATCGAAGAATTTCTCTGTGAAATTCATCACCAGGTATGTGGGATTTCACTAGTGGGTTCTTTTCGCCCATTAGGTCCCTTTAATTCAGTTAGATTCTTGATTCTCAACATCATGTTTAGACCTAGGGTTTCTAGAATTTCAGATTTATGTTTAATTCAGCTATTAGACTAATCCAAATTAGATTATCATGTTTTCATGGAATTATTGCTTAGTTCTTGCTTGAAACTCAGAACCCTAGTTGTGTAGATTCATTTAGTTCATGAATTATCCTTGCTAGGTCAGTTTATTCAGTTATAGATGCTCCAGTTCAGAATGTTCCATTATCAGTACATTAATGTTGCATTCTCAGTTAGCATGTCAGTATTTTGAGTTGTCGAGTATTACAGAAATTCAGTCATAATGTGTTGGGAGTAGACTTAATACCGAGTTGGACTAGGGTCAGTCACCCTCATTGTCCCAGAACTATGTGCCCTCGTAAGTGTTCATTTATTTTGTTAAATATTTTAAAGACTTAAGTTGCCTATTTTATGGCGAGCTGAATAATTTATTTTTATTCAGAGTTTTACATTAGAGTTAAAGCTTTCTAATTGAGTTTCATGAATTTTTATTCAGTTTTAAGCTTTGTATGCTTGAGTTAGTCTTTCGCTTGTAATCAGCCAGGATGAGGGTTCGCTTGAGACCAACAATGGTTCTCGAGTGCCGGCCACGTCCAGCGTGTAGGCTTGGGTCGTGACAGAAATTCTGTCAAAATTTAGAAAGAATTCCTAGCTTTAATCCCTGAATGCAATTATTTAAATTTGAGGATGAATATTTGCAATATGAAAAGTTGTTCCACCCCATGCATTCACGTGAGAATGAAGTGTATACATAAATCACTATGAGCTAGCTCTATTATAACTATGATTGATGAGAAATATGTTGAATTCTTATTTATACTTGAATTAGAATTGATGAATAATATCAAGTCGAGTCGACTCTCAACTCCTGCTTGGGTGTGGAAGTTGAATTTATCAAATATATCAAGAAATAACGAGTCTCTATTTATAATCATTCTCAAATCTAATTATGTATATAGAATTAAGGTTGTAATAATCATGAAAGTGAAAGTCGCTTAGTCATTTCTTTACCGAGTTTACAAATGAGTTATCTTAGTAAATGAGAGATAAGACGTATTATATTTATGGGACCTTAAAGATAACCATCTGTGGTATTATATTTACGGACCCTTAGTGATGCCTTCTAATGTAGTATATTTATGGGTCCTTGATGATGCCCATATATTTTGTATTATATTAGTGGGTCCTTAACGACACCCATTTGTTGTATTATACTTATGGGCTCTTGATGACACCCATTTATATAAGGAGCTAAAAATTATATTAATAGCAAGCCCTTGATGATGCTTATTTATTATATAATTTCTCGAGTTCTTGATGATTCTCGTACGACAAAAGAAAAACTTTTATGTCATAAACTTGTAGTAACTATGCCTACAAGGTTTAGCAAGAGTCTTTTGTTTTTAGGTTATTTGTCTGATGTGGCATTCAAAATTTGGATCGACTCTTATACATGTTGTTTGTTAAATCTCAGTATATGTTTATTCATCCCTTACATACCTATACATTTCATTTGAACAGACGTCTCATTAACGGAAGCTCTGTATTTCGTGTTGTTTATTCAGGTAGAGGCCTAGGAAAACCTCTTCAATAGAAGTTGTTGTAAGCTCTATTCTTTCTGGACTTATCAAGCTAGAGGTTTTAAGTTTTATCTTACTTACGTGTAGTGACAGGCAGGTAGGGATCGTATCCCAACCATGAGCTATGTGTTATGATCTTAGCATCTTGTAGTCTTGTATTGTATAGCAGTATCCTGATTATGGACGTATTGACCTTTATGTTTAGTTGTTGACTTTGATGACAAGCTCACCAGCCTTGTTATGTATCTTCTGACATCCTTATTTGCTTTGTGATTATTGAGTATCTTTGAGTTCGGCCTTATTGGACTTGAGTTTATAAACCTGTTGTTAGGCTATTATCTTGGTAGATTGATATATTTGAAGGTCTCCTTGTCCTAAGACATACATCAGGTTCAGGAGATACACTCTATGTTTGATACGCTCGGCCTAACGAGGTTTCGGGGTGTCAGTTGCACCTATCAAGATTTAAATTGTGACAATGGGCTTATGAGGCTTATTGAGTACGCCTATTTTTTCTCATACTACTCCTGGTGCATCTTTTTGATGCAGATCCTAACACTAGAAAACCCAGCTAATCTAGTTAGTCTAAGACCATGTCCAGTTTAAAGCCTTGGTAAGCTACTGCTTTTCGAAGCAACATCCCAGCTTCTTCTATCTTATTTAATAGTCTTTTAGATATCTAAACAGTTTTGTTGAACAATTATACTCCGTCTTAGTTGTTTTTGCATTGGTGACACAAAATTTTGTGCATTCTTGATATCTTCCACATTTTATATATGTTTTTATGAAAGCTTGATATAAGATTGTCACGCTCCAAACTCAAGGGGCGCAACTGGCTCTTAATGCCAAAACTCAAGCCCGAGCCGACCCTGTTGAACCATTTGATACTAGCGCATGGCAGCGACAGGCAATCAAGAAAACAAACAAGTACACCTTTGCTTAAAATTAAGCCATCGACCGGCAAGGCCCCTGTCAACAGGTCTATAAATGAAACAGCTACTCCCAAAGTTCATATAAAGAAATAGCCAACTAGCACAAAAGTCCTGATTGGGCCGTCGAGGCCACCATGATCTCTACACCAAAACTGGAAGCATGTATATATCAAGACAATACATCAAACAACTAACAAGTTTCACCAAACCAACAAACTAGGCCAGCATGGCCATAACGTAGCTATACACCCCACACACTAGTCTGCAAGCCTCTAAGAGTAGTAAAGATTGGCGGGACAGAGCCCCAGCCTACCCATAAAAATATATACAACAAAAGCTAACAAATCTCCCAACTCTAGCAGCTCCGGAGGAAAGGGGATAGCCAGTATAACAGAAGTCAATCCTACTGCTAAGGAGGTCTACTAGGTCGTCTATTGGAACTTGCATGCATGAATACAGTACCTCCAGGCAATGGGGCATCAGTACGAAATAATGTACCGAGTATGAAAGGCAATAGACTATGAGCAGGTATCGTAATATACTAGGAGTAATCCTATAAATAAATAAAGGATAAGATAAGTGTACTGACCTGCTCCTAAATCTAAACATATCAAAAATAATAAAACAACAACCTAACCAAGCCCCCATAAGCTCGGCAGGTACAAACAACACACAAGACCGCCTACCTAGGCCCTCATAAGCCCAAAAGGTGCCAATCAGTCTATATAACCCTATCGGTAGTCCCCTAGCCCCGTAGGCAGTCACATAGCCCTTTTAGGAAATATTATAGCCCTGTAGGTAACACGTAGCTCTCTTAGGCATCAATATATCGTATAGATAACTCATAGCCCTCTTAGGCAACAACATGGACTTGTCGGCAGCACATAGATTTCTTAAGCGTCAATATAGCCCCGTGGGCACCTCATAGCACTTATAGGTGTCAATATAGCCCCATTGGCAACTCATAGCCCTTCTAGGCATCAATATAGCCCGTAGGCAGAACATAGCCTTCCTAGGTATAGATCACATTCCTGCAGCTAACCACAATAGCCCCAAGGGAAACAATAACAATCCATTAGCCAAAAGTGAGCAATTTATTTATAAGCAACCTATACAAATAGCCTCTAAGTCATGTCCAACATAGGGACGCTACTAACTGAATAAGAATCCCGACAAGGGAGGATTATATCCACTCGAGCACCCAACAATCAACAATAATGGCTACAAGTATAACAATGATAACAACCCAATTACATTGCTCCTAAGCTTTAAGGAAACATGCCGTAATAAGGGAATAGCCTTAACATACCTCTTTCGTTGAATTCACGTGGCCTAACGACTTTTACTCACAGCCCCCCCTGGCTACTACAACAAGGCAGGACCATAATCAACACACAAGAATAGAAGATACCACGATAATCCGATAAAAGATATGTATTTCCATCGCAAATTGCTATTTGCGGCTTATCAAAGCTACAGTCGAAGAAAGAAGGGTCTTACCTTGATCTTAAGTTCATAATACACCTCAAAACCTTAACATATGTCCAAACCCTTGTTGTCCCAACACCAAAGTATGATATGCTATGAAATTGATAAAACAAATTATACCATGATGACGAGCTCAACGTGTAGAACAACTTTCATCAAGGACTTAAGTCAAGAAAATCTATAGTCTATAAGTTTTCTAGAAATTGGCCTTACCTCCTAGATTATCTGGAGTTCATCCAGTGTTCCATGTGTCCATGTTAAAGAGGTATCATGGGGACAGAGATTACATCATAAAGTGGGACTCAGTGTTGTTAGACAATGACCTTCAGTATGAGGAGGAACCAATTGCAATTCTTGATCGCGATGTCCGAAAGTTGAGGACCAAGGAGGTAAAGTCCGTAAAAGTTCAATGGAAGCATCATCCGGTTAAGGAAGCTACTTGGGAAATCGAGAAGGATATGCGAGACAAGTATCCCCAGTTGTTCGATGATTCAGGTACTACTTTACTCTTACTTTAACCAGTTTTTCATAGTTTATCAATTGGGGATGAGTGATGCATAGATTGGTATCTATTATAACGACCTATTCCTGTCGTTATGGAAACCCCAATAGGGAAAGAATTTGGGCCAGAAATTTTTTGAGTAGGGACTTGAAAATTTCTAGCCTAGGCCAGACTTGGACAAAATCTGAGTCAGGTGAGGTCTAGGAAAATCTGGTAATAAATGGGGGGGGGGGTTAATTATGAATTAGATCACATGAGTGGATATCCAAGACGGTAAGGAGCCTGTACGGCTGTACGGAATCGAATTCGAGCGCGTAGAACTCCTGAAACTGATCTTGGCGTGGAAGGGTAGTTTTTGAATGTCCATGTTTGAAGGTGTGTTATGAAATGGGAGCTTGGAACTCAAATTCCGAGCTTCTGTCTCCGTGCAAGCTGCCAGGGCAGGGCCGCTGTAGTGGGATGGGGTCCGCCGTGGCGGCCCAGTCGCGAATTAACTCGGGGAAAAACCTCAAATTTGTTATTTTCTGCAAAACTTCATTCTTGAGAGCTAAGAGATGACCCAGAGCAGTTCTTGAAAGTTTTCCACGATTTCTAGCGCTAAAGGTAAGGTTATTACTCCCCTAATCCGTAATTTGATTCTTAGAACTTTGAATCTTGGGTAGTGATCGTTGGGGGAGGGTTTTTGTAACATCTCGCTAAGTGAAAAAACTAGAATTAGAAAGAGTCATTTTTGGAAAGAATGAAAAATCTGGAAAATTGGTTAAGTTATGTTAAGTATGGGTTTTTAGTCAACTTCAAACGACCATAATTCTTAGCTCAGGATAAGTTAGGTGTTCTACAAGATACCGTAGGAAATATCTTTGATTTATCTTTCCAACGCCACCGAGTTTGCGCGATTTCGAGTTCGTATGAGGGAGATATGCCCATTTGAAGTTGGGCTGTCTAGATAAGGAAAGTCAAAATTGGATTTTAGAGGGGTATTGTTGTCTTTTCACTACCCAATTTAATAAATTCTTTTATGGTATTTAAGTTGGGGCCTCTACTGATGGGATTCAGTTTACGCTATTGAAAATTGAATTAGGGTTTTAGAAAAGAGAAAAAAGAGAAGAAAAAGCAAGGAATTGTCAAGTTCTTGAAGGATTGCTTGTGGATTTCGTCAAGGGGTGATCCCTATGAGGTATGTGAGACTTTCATAGAATTGGGTTCGTTCACCCACGCGCCAAACATGTTTAGTTCAGCGTTAATTTGTCTTAAAAAGGTTGAAGTTCGCGGACCTGTTCCTCAGAATTGAGGAATTCTTCTTCACGTTGCGGAGCGGTCACAGACCGTTCTACCTCAAAATTTGTTTCGCGACCAAATAATTAAATGCATCTCCGCGTCGTGGACTTGCTTCCAGATAGTGATTTCTTGATCGTTTCTTATGTTTAACTATCTAAAAGCACTCCTAAACATCATGAGATCTTTCCTATCACAAATTACGATCCTTGAATCCATAAATTCAAATTCAAGGAAAGTTAAGAGCCAAGTCTAGAGAGTTCTTAGAGTCATTTCAAAAGTCTTTTGCAAACATTTAACTTTGTTTTAAGACTTCAGTTTTGAATTGAGTAAAGAGTAAAGATCAAAGTTCTTTTCTTCAAAAGAGTATATCGGGACTATGTATTCCCAAAAGAGTAAATGTTTTCATATTTAAATAAGAGAGGAAACACCTATTTCCAAGAGAGCCTTTGAGCTAGTTTTTGAGTAATTATCTCAAACAACATAAAGAGTTTTGTTTTTAAATATATGAGCTGAGTATATTTTTGGAGTATTATTGAGCACCGATATGGGGACGAGTTCACAATAACTCAAGTCTCCATAAATCATGTAGCCAATGTGGGTAGAAAAGGTCATACTTTTAGATGATTCCTTAGTACTTTTTAGCATAGACTAGTGGATCCACTTAGCTGAGGCGTTCTATATCATGGCAAGCTATAGGACAGTTCTGACAGCGTGGGCGAGACGTTGTATCATCACATTAGCTCATAGTGATGGTTGTCGGTTAGAGAAACTCCCACATAATTATATTACTTTACTATATGAGTAACTTGAGTTGTTGTCCCTGATTAAATGCTTTATATAAACTGCAACTTAACTGTTGTTTTATTTTGCATTTGAGTTAATTATCCATGAGTTGAGTAAAGCTAAGGTAACTGTTCTTTTCAGATTCATTTCAAACTTATGTCATGTTTAGTTTTCCCCTCGCATGCTCGTACATTCAATGTACTGATGCCATTTGACCTACATCATTTTATGATGTAGATACAGGTAACCAGGATCAGTATCCAGCGCCTCGTTGATGCAGTTGAGCACTCAGAGTCAGTTGGTGAGCCTCCTTGCTTTCGGAGGACCCCTTTTTACTGCTTTATAGTTATTTCATTAGGATGTCGTGGGTCGTGTCCCGACATCCATCTCAGTTTTTAGAGGATTCATAGACAGTTAGTTAGTTCATTTGTGTTTACATTGTCACTTTCTTATGTTAGACTTGAGTTGCCATTTTGGCTAAGTTGAATTTTTATCTTTAAACGTTCTACGTTATCTTTTAAACAGTTGAGTAATGATGCATTGAATCCTTGTATTAATGCTTTGAGTCTTCCGCTGAGTAGTAAGCCAGGCCAAGGGTTTGCTTGGGGCCAGCAATGGTTCTCGAGTGTCAGCCACGTCCGGGGTGTAGGCTCGGGGCGTGACAAACTTGGTATCAGAGCACAAAGTACAAGAGTCCTAGGGAGTCTATGAAGCCGTGTCTGTAGAGTCCTAGTTATCGGTGTGAAGCGCGCCACATCTATAATTAGGAGGATACAACATTTAGGAAATTCCTTCATTTCTTTCAGAATCATTTTGTGCGATAAAGTTTATCTCTAGGAAAGTCTCTTTCTAATTTGTGCTTGCGCGTGTCTTTCAGTTGATCATGCCTCCACGAAGAGCTGTTTGAGGTCATCCTGCTAGGAGGAACGTTGAGGAGCAATGGGTACCTAATGCACCAAAAGTGCAACCCCAAGGAGAGGTCACCAATGCTGAATTTTGGGAAGCAATCTGTATGCTAAGTCAAGCTATGACCAACAAAGAGGGGCTCGACAGGAAGAGGCTGATACTTCGAGGATCCGTGAGTTCTTGAGGATGAATCCTCCAAGCTTCACTAGTTCAAGCACTACTGAGGATCCGGAAAATTTTGTTGAGGAACTAAAGAAGGTGTTTGAGGTTATGCATATTGTCGATGCTAAGTGAGTGGAACTAGCTGCATATCAACTAATGAGTGTTGCTAGGACTTGGTTTGACCAGTGGAAGAAGGGTAGAGTTGAGGGTGCACCAATTTTAAATTGGGCTATATATTTGAGGAGGATTTCTTGGGGGGTTTCTTCCTCCGTGAACTGAGAGAAGCCAAGGTAAGGGGGTTTCTTACCATTAAGTAGGATTCGCTAAGTGTTCATGAGTACTGTTTGAAGTTCACAAAACTTTCCCGATATGCTCTAGAGATGGTTGCGGATATGAGGAGCAGGATGAGTCTGTTTGTTGCTGGGTTGTCTCGTCTGTATAGTAAGGAGGGCAAGGCAGCTATGCTGATAGGGGACATGGACATAGCCAGACCTATTGTTTACGTGCAACAGGTTGAGGAACAGAAGCTGAGAGATAGAGCAGAATTCAGAAACAAGAAGGCTAAGACAGGGAATGAGTCCGGGCAGCAAAGGAGAAATGTGAAACGTTCTTCCTTTCAACAAAAACAAAAGGGACATGCTCCATCATCTTCTAGTGCACCTGCACCAAGGAACAAATGTGTGTACAATAGTCAGAATTCATAGGATTTCAAAGCTAGACCTGCCCAGTCTCAGGGTAGTGTGGCACAAGGAAGCAATTGGGCTCTTGCATGTGCTAAGTGTGGTAGGAACCACCCAGGTGTTTGTCGCGATGGCTCTACGGGATGTTTCAAGTGCGGCCAAGAGGGTCAGTTCATGAATGAGTGACCTAAGAATCGGAAAGGTAATGGGAATCAGGCAATAGAGCCCAATCTTCATCAGTTACTCCACCAGACAGAGCTGCATCTAGAGGAGCTACTTCAGGGGTTGGCGGAGGAACGAACCGCCTATATGCTATCGTGAGTCGCCAAGAACAAGAGGATTTGCCAGATGTTATCACTGGTATGATCCAAGTCTTTAACTTTGATGTTTATGCTTTGCTAGATCCAGGAGCGAGTTTATCTTTTATAACATCGTATGTTGCTATGAATTTTGATGTTCTTCCTGAGCAATTGTGTGAGCCCTTTGGTGTTTCTACACCTGTTGGGGAGTCTATTCTAGCTGAGAGTGTCTATCATGATTGTACCATTCCTTCAATCACAAGAGCACTATGGCTGATTTAGTTGAGTTAGACATGGTTGATTTTGATGTTATTCTGGGTATGGACTGGCTTCATGCATGTTATGCCTGCATTGATTGTAGAACTCGAGTTGTCAAGTTTCAGTTTGCTTATGAGCTAGTTATAGAGTGGAGAAGAAGTGCAGCAGTGCCTAAAGGTCGTTTCATTTCGTATCTTAAGGCAAGAAAGATAGTTTCCAAGGGGTGTGTCTATCACTAAGTCTGAATTAATGACTCTAGTGTTGAGATACCTCATATTCAGTCAGTTCCAGTAGTAAAAGAGTTTCCAGATGATCTTTCCGGAGTCCCTCCTGAGAGAGAGGTAGACTTCGGTATAGCTATTCTTCCAGATACTCATCCTATATCTATTCTGCCATATAGAATTGCACCAGCTGAGTTGAAAGAGTTGAAAGAGCAGTTGAATGATCTCCTAGAGAAAGGTTTCATTCGACCAAGTGTCTTACCTTGGGGCGCTCCGGTCCTATTTGTGAGAAAGAAAGATGGTTCTCTTAGAATGTGTATAGATTATCGTCAGTTGAACAAGGTTACTATTAAGAATAAGTATCCTCTTCCGAGAATCGATGATCTTTTCGATCAACTTCAGGGTGCTTTTTGTTTTTTAAGATAGATCTCAGATCAGGCTACCATCGGTTGAAGGTAAGGGAATGTGATATTCCAAAGACAGCATTCAAGACCCGTTATAGTCTTTATGAGTTTCTGGTCATGTCGTTCGGTTTTACTAATGCACCGGCAACATTCATGGACCTTAGGAATAGAGTATTCAAGCCTTATTTAGATATGTTTGTTATCGTGTTCATTGATGACATTCTAATCTATTCGAGGAATGAGGAAGATCATGATAGTCATCTCAGGATCGTTCTCCAAACTCTAAAGGATAAGGAGTTATATGCTAAGTTCTCTAAATGTGAGTTTTGGCATGAGTCTGTGGCATACTTAGGCCACATTGTTTCCGGTGATGGGATTAGAGTTGACACTCAGAAAATAGAGGTAGTGCAGGATTGGCCTAGAGTCACATCTCCAACTGATATTAGGAGTTTCTTGGGGTTGGCTGGATATTATTGAAGGTTCTTAGAGGGGTTCCCATCTATTTTGTCCCCTTTGAGAAAGTTGACTAAGAAGACAATTAAGTTTCAATGGTCTGAAGCTTATGAGAAAAGCTTTCAGGAATTGAAAAAATGGTTGACTACTGCCCCAGTATTGACCTTACCAGAAGGTACTCAAAGTTTTTTGGTATATTGTGATGCGTCCAGAGTTGGTTTGGGTTATGTGTTATTGCAGAATGGCAAAGTTATAGCTTATGCCTCCAAACAGTTGAAAGTTCATGAGAAGAATTACCCAACCCATTATCTAGAGTTGGCTACCGTAGTATTTGCTTTGAAAATTTGGCGTCACTATCTTTATGGTGTCCATGTGGCTGTGTTCACCGATAACAAGAGTCTTTAGTAGGTGTTTAGTCAGAAAGAGCTTAATCTCAGACTGAGAAGGTGGTTAGAGTTACTCAAAGATTATGACATGAGTATTCTTTACCACCCAGGTAAGGCTGATGCTTTCTTTCGGTAGATTATCTATGGGAGTACCGCCCATTTTGAGGAAGATAAGAAAGAGTTAGCAAAAGATGTGCATAGACTTGAACGATTAGGAGTTCGACTAATGGATTCCACAGAAGGAGGAGTAGTGGTGATGAATGGAGTTGAATCATCATTAGTGTCAGAAGCGAAAGAGAAAAAAGACCAAGATCCTATTTTGCTTGAATTGAAGGCAAATGTTCATAAGCAAAAAGTATTGTCTTTTAAACAAGGGGCAGATGGTGTATTGAGGTATCAAGGTAGGTTGTGTGTACCAAGGGTGGATGAACTCCAAGAGAGGATCATGGAGGAAGCTCATAGCTCCAGATATTCTATCCATCCGGGTTCCACAAAGATGTATCGTGATTTGAGAGAGGTTTATTGGTGGAGTAGTATGAAGAAGGGCATTGCAGAGTTTGTTGCTAAGTGCCCGAATTATCAACAAGTTAAAGTAGAGCACCAAAGGCCCGGTGGTATGGCTCCGAACATAGAACTTCCGAAATGGAAATGGGAGATGATCAATATGGACTTCATCACAGGTTTACCAAGGTCTTGCAGGCTACATGATTCTATTTGGGTGATTGTCAATAGAATGACGAAATCAGCCCACTTTTTGCTGGTAAAGACTACCCATTCAGCAGCGGATTATGCCAAGTTGTATCTTCAAGAGGTAGTTAGAATGCATGGGGTGCCAGTTTCGATTATATCTGAAAGAGGTGCACAATTTACTGCACAGTTCTGAAAATCTTTTTAGAAAGTCTTGGGTTCAAAGGTGAACTTGAGTACTGCTTTCCATCATCAGAAAGATGGTAAAGCAGAGCACACTATTCAGACCTTAGAAGATATGTTGAGGTCCTGTGTGATTAATTTCAAGGGTAATTGGGATGATCACCTACCTCTCATTGAGTATGCTTATAACAATAGTTACCACTCTAGCATCTAAATGGCTCCTTATGAAGCTCTCTATGGGAGAAGGTGCAGATCTCCTATTGGATGGTTTGAAGTTGGTGAAGCTAGGTTGGTAGGACCCGACTTAGTTCATCAAGCTATGGAGAAAGTGAAAGTCATTCAAGAGAGGTTGAAAACAACATAGAGTCGTTAGAAATCCTACACTGATGTTAGGAGAAGGGACTTAGAGTTTGAAGTAGATGATTGGGTATACTTGAAAGTTTCACCCATGAAGGGTGTTATGAGATTTGGTAAGAAGGGGAAACTTAGTCCCCGTTATATTGGTCCTTACAGAATATCCAAGAGGATTGACAATGTAGCTTATGAGTTGGAGCTACCCCAAGAGTTAGCAGCGATTCATCCGGTATTTCATATTTCCGTGTTGAAGAAGTGAATGGGAGACCCTTCACTTAACATACCAATTTAAGATATTGGTATCAAGGATAGCTTGTCTTATGAGGAGATCCCTGTTCAGATTCTAGATCGTCAGGTTCGTAAGTTGAGGACCAAGGAACTAGCATCAGTCAAAGTTATTTGGAGAAATCAATTTGTTGAGGAAGCCACTTGGGAAGCTTAGGAGGATCAAGGTACTAATTCTCTTCTTAGTACTCTTTAATTGATATGCTTAATGTGTTAGATTTGATTGTTGGGTGTTTGAATTGAATGTTTAATGTTACGCCCTTAGCTTATTAAGAGTAATCTCATTCGAGGATGAATGTTACCAAGAGGGAGATATTGTACCATCTCTCTAAATGAAAGAACTAGCATTAGGATGAATTAGGTATGCTAAAAGATACCGTAGGAAATATATTTGAATTATCTTTCCAACGACGCAGAGTTTGCACGATTTCAAGTTCGTATGAGGGAGATATACCCATTTGAAATTGGGCTGTCTACATAAGGAAAGTCAAAGCCGGATTTTAGAGGGGTATTGTGGCCTTTTCACTACCCAATTTATTAAATTCGTTTTTTGTAATTAAGTTGGGGTCTCTACTGATGGGATTCAGTTTACGCTATTGAAAATTGAGTTAGGGTTTTGAGAGAAGAGAAAAGAGAAGAAGAAGCAAGGAATTGCCAAGTTCTTGAAGGATTGCTTGTGTTTTTCCTCAAGGGGTGATCCCTACGAGGTATGTGCGACTTTCATAGCGTTGGGTTCGTTCACCCATGCGCCAAACATGTTTAGTTCAGCGTGAATTCATCCTAAAAAGGTTGAAGTTTGATGTTCTTGATATATGTTCTAGAAATTGGCTTTAGTTCTTGATAGTTGATGGGATTGTTGAGTTCTTGATGGAATCGCACCGATTTTAGAGTAATGTTTGATTTGATTCTTATGTTCATGAACTGGGTATCTGAATCTAAAGAGAATTCGAGATAAGTAGTCGAGTTTAGGAGAATTGGGGTTGGAAAATGAAAAAGAGTATATCGGGTGAATCTGGGTAACAAGTCTGCGCGGACATGTTCCTCAGAACTGGGGAATTCTTCTTCGCGGAGCGGAGCGGTCACGGACCGTTCTGCCTCAAAATTTATTTTGCGACCAAATAATTAAATGCATCTCCGCGTCGCGGACTTGCTTCCAGATAGTGATTTCTTGATCGTTTCTGATGTTTAACTATCTAAAATCACTCCTAAGCATCATGAGATCTTTCCTATCAAAAATTACGATCGTTGAATCCATAAATTCAAATTCAAGGAAAGTTAAGAGCCAAGACTAGAGAGTTCTTAGAGTCATTTCAAAAGTCTTTTGCAAATACTTAACTTTATTTTAAGAGTGGAGTATTGAGTTGAGTAAAGAGTAAAGATAGAAATTTTTTTCTTCAAAAGAATATATCGGGACTATGTATTCCCAAAAGAGTAAATGTTTTCACATTTAAACAAGAGAGAAACCACCGATTTCCAAGAGAGCCTATGAGCTAGTTTTTGAGTAATTATCTCAAACCACATAAAGAGTTTTGTTTTTAAACGTATGAGATGAGTATATTTTTGGAGTAGTATTGAGCACCGATATGGGATGATTTCACAATAACTCAAGTCTCCATAAACCATGTAGCCAACGTGGGTAGAATGGCTCATACTTTTTAGATAATTCCTTAGTGCTTTTTAGCATAGACTAATGGATCCACTTAGTTGAGGCGTTGTATATCATGGCAAGTTATAGGACAGTTCTGCCAATGTGGGCGAGACGTTGTATCATCACATTAGCTCATAGTGATGGTTGTCGGTTAGAGAAACTCCCACATAATTATATTACTTTACTATATGAGTAACTTGAGTTGTTGTCCCTATTTAAATGCTTTATATAAACTGCACCTTTACTGTCGTTTTATTTTGCATTTGAGTTGAGTATCCATTAGTTGAGTAAAGTTAAGGTAAGTGTTCTTTTCAGATTCATTTCAAGCTTATGTCGTGTATAGTTTTCCCCTCGCATGCTCGTACATTCAATGCACTGATGCCATTTGGCCTGCATCATTTTATTATGCAGATACAGGTAACCAGGATCAACATCCAGTGCCTCGTTGATCTAGTTGAGCACTCAGAGTCAGTTGGTGAGCCTCCTTGCTTTCGGAGGACCCTTTTTTACTGCTTTATAGTTATTTCATTAGGATGTCGTGGGTCTTGTCCCGAAGTCCATCTCAGTTGTTAGAGGCTGCATAGACAGTTAGTTAGTTCATTTGTCTTTACATTGTAACTTTCTTATGTTAAGACTTGAGTTGCCATTTTGGCTAAGTTGAATGTTTATCTTTAAACGTTCTAAGTTATCTTTTAAAAAGTTGAGTAATGATGCATTGAATCTTTGTATTAATGCTTTGAGTCTTCCGCTGAGTAGTAAGTCAGGCCAAGGGTTCGCTTGGGGCCAGCAATGGTTCTCGAGTATCAGCCACGTCCAGGGTGTAGGCTCGGAGCGTGACAGTTTTGGCTTAAATTTAATGGTGGGAAAATCCCTAATTAAACATTAGGGTTTTGGGTTTGGCCTTGGGTTGATATCTTGATTATAATCCGGTTAAATTAAGCTTGCTTATTGATCCTTTGCGTTAATTGCTTGTTTTAGACCTAGAACAAGCGGAAAGAACCGAAAAGGGAAGGTTCAAGTTTCTTAGGAGGATTCAAGCTTTGTTTTGAGGTAGGTGATGGTTCAATTTCCTGTTTGTGTGATATATGCCGATTAATTGCTTCATTGTATGCATGCGTGTATGTGAATAGGGAAATGTGAACCGAATCTAATCAAATGATTATGTATGAACAATTACATGCCATGAACCTAATACTTGATTCTATGACTATGAGTAATGTTCATTATGAGTGTGATTTTGATTGTGGTTGTGCTGACTGGATCGGGTGTCAAGTTCCGATACATATATTGGATCGGGTGTCACGTTCTGACACATATATTAGATCGGGTTTTAGTTCCTACATATATATATATATATATATATTGGATCGGGTGTCACGATCCGACACACTAACAGTTTGGGTGTGGGTTCCATGAGAGGACCACTTGTCATTATTACATTCATGCCTACCTGTCATTGATATTGGGAATTTGTATGTTGCTGCTAAAATTATAACTGAACTATGTATTATGTATATGTGTGTTTAGTGTGTTGTAATTTCCTGCCTGTATTTCGCTTACTGTAGTGGCCGCGTGATCCTACCAGTACACTGTTGTTTGTGTACTGATACTGCACTTGCTCATTCTTTCTTGAGTATAGGGCATCTTCAGGCGGCTACTGACATACCTCAATTAGGAGATCACTAATCGAGATCGGATTCAACGGTGAGCCAGTTTTTCCAGGCTGCCATGGGTCCTCTATTGTTTAGTCCATTCTTTTCGGACTCAGACTCTCTAGTTAGATTTATTCGTATGTTAGTTTTGGGGGTGTACCACTTTTCTCTTAGACTGTGTATTAGTAGAGTTTTGGTACAATGACTTTCCGGTTCTAGGGGTTGAACTTCCGCAATAGTTGTTAGCTGTTTTGTTATATTTTTGGAGTTTATGGGAACTCCATATTTTATTAGTCATTTAAACCTACTTCCGTATCTTTAAATACTTAGTTTGTCGTTAAATTTCTTAGTTGGGTTGTAGTAATGGTTCTCCAATCGAAGGATTAGTGTGGGTGTCAATCACGACGGTTTGGGTCGTGACAATGGCTATTGAAATTGCTTTAACTTTGTTAAAGGATTGATCTTATTAGAGCAAGGAACACTTGTTGTTTAAATAAAGAGAGTATTAATACATTAAAATTATCTTCTTTTTTTTTTTTTTTGAAATATTTGTTATTTCTTAATAGTTCAATTCTGTAAGAATATTGATAACTTTTTTTGAACTTTCATTTTATATTCTTTATTATTAATGATGAAAACATGACTAAGCCTAAGGAAATTTGTTTAATGATTAACACTCTTGCTGAAATTTGCTTGAAAACAAAAAACAGGAAAAAAGTGAATTGCATCCTTAAGAGAAATAAAAATTGATCTTGAAAAATATAATTAATTAATTTAAATTACTCCAACACACTTTTCGAAAGCAATTTTTTTTTGATGAGTAACATAATTTTAATACAGAAGTTTAAGATAACATTAGTGCAAATATTTGTCCTGTCGTCTATATTAAAACGTTCACATTTGCCTTGGAAATATCATTTTCTTCTAAGAACGGAAACTGTTATTCTATGTTAATTACATATACAATGCTTAGATGTATTAATCAGATTAACTGATTAAAAATATTGAATAATTTACACTAAATGTACGGTTCATCCAATTACATTGAGAAAGATTCATTTAGACAAGACATATGATATACATAAGTCTTAAAAAGTAAAATCGATGCTTATGACAAACATTGTTATATCTCTGGGAGATAAGCAGTATGATGACTTTTTAATTATATTTTATAACCCCTAAAAATTTCTAATAAAAAATATATAAGAAACTAGTTTGAGAAAAAAAACTTGAAATTAAAAATCTAACACCAAATTTAACAAAAGTCAATTATTTTTATATTATCTATATCTTGTCTTATATGAGTTTAGTTACCACCAAGATAATAACGAAATCATGAAATTTCTTTAACTTCGTTAAAAGATTGATCTTATTAGAGAAAGGAACACTTGTTGTTTAAATAAAGAGAGTACTAATATATTAATATTATCTTTTTATTTTCATTTTTTTTTTGAAATATTTGTTATTTCTTAATAGTTCAATTCTTTAAGAACATTAATATTATTTTTTTAAACTTTCAATGTGTATTCTTTATTATTAATGATGAAAACATGACTACGCCTAAGGAAATTTATTTAATGATTAACACTTGCCGAAATTTGTTTGATGACGAAAAACAGGAAAAAAGTGAATTGCATCCTTAAAAGAGAAAAAAAAATAATTGATCTTGAAAAGAATAGTTAATTAGTTTAATTGCTCCAACAAACTTTTCTATAGCAACTTTTTTTGATGAGTAAATAATTTTAATACAAAAGTTAAGATAACATTAGTGCAAATATTTGTCCTGTCGTCTATATTAAAACTTTCACACTTGCCTTGGAAATATCATCTTCTTCTAAGAACGGAAGTTGTTATTCTATCCTAATTACATATCCAATGCTTAAATGTATTAATCATATTAACTGATTAAAAATATTGAATAATTTACACTAAATAAAAGCTTCAACCAGTTACAATGAGAAAGATTCATATAGACTAAACATGATGTAAATAAGTCTTAAAAATTAAAATCGAGGCTTATGACAAACATTATTATATCTCTTGGAGATAAACAGTATGATAACTTTTTAATTATATTTTATAACCCCTAAAAATTTCTAATAAAAAATATATCCAGGGAAAAAAATGTTATTTTTAGATAGCAAAATATATTGTCAAACAGGCCTACACGTGCAGCGCACGTGCCCAGAAACTAGTTTGAAAAAAAATCTTGAAATTAAAAATCTAACACCAAATTCAACAAAAGTCAATTATTTTTATATTATCTATATCTTGTCTATATGAGTTTAGTTAAGACCAAGATAAGAACGAAATCATGAAATTTCTTTAACTTCGTTAAAGGATTGATCTTATTAGAGCAAGAAACACTTGTTATTTAAATAAAGAGAGTACTAATATATTAATATTATCTTTTTATTTCCATTTTTTTTGAAATATATGTTATTTCTTAATAGTTCAATTCTGTAAGAATATTGATATATTTATTTTGAAATTTCATTGTGTATTCTTATTATTAATGATGAAAACATGATTAAGCCTAAGGAAATTTGTTTAACGATTAACACTCTTGCCGAAATTTGCTTGATGAAAAAAGAACAGGAAAAAAGTGAATTCCATCCTTAAGAGAAAAAAAAAATAATTAGTTTAAATCGCTCCAACACACTTTTCTATAGAAATTTTTTTGATGAGTAAATAATTTTAATACAAAAGTTTAAGATAACATTAGAGCAAATATTTTTACTGTCATCTAATTTAAAACTTTCACACTTGCCTTGGAAATAACATTTTCTTCTAAGAACGGAAGCCATTATTCTATCTTAATTACATATCCAATGCTTAGATGTATTAATCAGATTAACTCATTAAAAATATTGAATAATATACACTAAATGTACAGTTCATCCAATTACAATTAGAAAGATTCATATAGACTAGACATAATGTGCATAAGTCTTAAAAAATAAAATCGATGCTTATGACAAACATTATCATATCTCTGGGAGATAAGTAGTATGATGACTTTTGAATTATAGGCATAACCCATCGGTAGCCCCTTAATGTTGGAACGAAGTTTCACTTAGACACCTTAACTGGACGATGTTCATTTTAGACATTTTATGTAGAGTTTTGTTGTGTCATTTTGACATTATTTTTCCAATGAACAAAATTATATGAGGTGTGTGTGTTACACTCGTGAATGACGTGTAAGTGGCAAACTAAACGACGACATTTGTCATTTGTGTCAAAAACAATTCTTAAATAATAATTTTTGAGTAAAAATAAAAAGTAACCAATGAATCAATGACATATGGATTTTTGCCAAAAAGATTTTTTTATAAAAATATTTATGCCAATAAAATGCCCCCCTCCATTTAATACCCCTACCCATTTGCAGAAATATACCCCATCCTCCTCCCGTCCCCACACACACAACAATTGCCTTCTCCAAATGCCTATCAACTTGCAGAAGCACACCATCGTTCCTCCCCCAATTTTCTTCTCCAAATTCCTTTTTTGCAAAAACATCTTGGCACACAACCACCTACACACGATCTCATAAATAATTTAATATTTAAATCTTGAAATGGGTTTATTCCTAAATTTCTTAAACAGTTTCCATCATTTTTTATCATTTTATTGTACCTATTTATATTCACCATAGTTGGGTGTTTAATTTTGCAAGTTTCCAGAAATGGGGGCTGAAAATGTGGAAGAAGAAGAAGAAAAAAAAATTAAAATCGAATAAATAGGTTTTTTCACGCGCGGCCAACAAGTGTATTACACTCACTAAGCCATGTAAGCAAAAAATGTCAAAATGACACAGTGAAAGCCCATATGGGTTGTCTAAAATGAACATCGCTCAGTTGATGTGCCTAAGTGAAATTTCGTGTCAACTTTAAGGGGCCACCGATGGGTTAGACCTTAATTATATTTTATAACCCATAAAAATTTCTAATAAAAAAATATATGCAAGTAAAAAATTGTTATTGTTAGATAGCAAAATTTATTGTCAAACGGGCCTACACGTGCAGTGCACGTCCCTAGAAACTAGTTTGAAAAAATATCTTGAAATTAAAAATCTAACACCAAATTTAACAAAAGTCAATTAATTTTGTATTATCTATATCTTTTCTTATATGAGTTTAGTTACCACCCATATAAGAACGAAATCATGACACATTTAAATTACCACAATCTATAACTTTTACACTATTATCAATTAACTTTTACTACTGTTATCTAAGGATTTGTTTGTTCAGTATTGATATTTATCACGCTAGTCAAAACTGAATATGCAATGACAAACTATATTTCATATAAGCGCTTTGATTTGCCCCTATATATATGTATCTTAGTGTTAATAAGCCTTTTACCACTGTTCTCTAAGGATTTGTTTGTTCAGTATTGATATCCATCAAACTCGTCAAAACTAAATCTTCAGTGACAAACTATTTTTTCATATAAGAGCTTTGATATATATATATATATATATATATATATATATATAAGCACTAGTTTTGATGCATGTGCGTTGCACGTGAATCTCAATACATGTACTATAGTATTTTTAAAAATAATGTCAATATTATTAAATAAAAAAATTAAATAAATAGTTATCAATAGAATGATGAAGTATAAGTTCCTATGAATAGTGGATGTAAACTTTCTTATGATTACTAATGAAAGTTGTAATATCAACATCCGAAAAAGTGATATAACTATTTATAATATAAATCTAGATGTAGATAAGGTGATCAGACACTTCTCTTTGGCCTTAATTAAACTTATTTTGCCCTATTTTATTTTTTAAAAAAATATGATTTTAAAATGAATTGTAATATGTAAAAATAAAAAAAGTCATTCTTAAAATCTCTTATTTACACTCTTGAATATGCTTTCTCCTCCCTCCCCTATAGTGCATTACTTAGTTATATTTATTGTATTGTTGGAGTTCTTACTTTTAATATAATCACGGCACTTGCGTTGCACACGTGTATCATATAATATACGATACGATGCTGTAAAATAAAATTATTATTACTAAATTAATCTTTTTTAGTAAATAATTATAATTGAAAAAACATTGGATAAGTGCATGTTGAGGAACTTCAGAAGGTTTTTGAGATCATGCATGTTGCTGATGCTGAGAGGGTAGAACTTGTTGCATACCAGATGAAGGGTGTCACTAGGATCTGGTTTGATTAATGGAAGAAGAACCGAGCTGAGGGTGCACCACCTGTGAGTTGGGCTTGTTTTGAGGAGGCCTTCTTGGGGAATTTCTTCCCTCGAGAACTGAGAGAAGCAAAGGTATGAGAGTTCCTCACTCTTAAGCAGGGTTCTTTGAGCATTCATGAGTACAGACTGAAGTTCACACAACTTTCCCGGTATGCTCCGGAGATGGTTGTTGACATGAAGAGCAAGATGAGTTTATTCGTTGCTGGGTTGTCTCGCCTATCAAGCAAGGAAGGCAAGGCAACTATGTTGATAGGGGATATGGACATAGGAAGGCTAATGATCCATGTGCAACGAGTTCAGGAGGACAAGCTGAGGGATAGAGAAGAGTTTAAGAATCAGAGGGCTAAGACATCAGGGAATGACTCTGGGCAGCAGAAGAGTAATGCCAACCGATCATCCTTCCAACAAAAACAAAAGGGACCTGCTCCATCATCTGCTAGTGCACCAGCATCAAAGAACAAATGTGAGTACAATAGTTAGAATTTCAGAGCTAAACCTGCCTATTCTCAAGGTAGTATGGAACAAGGGGGTAGTAAGCCTCCTGCATGTGCTAAGTGTGGTAGGAACCACTTAGGGATGTGTCATGATGGCTGCACTGGTTGATTCAAATGTGGCCAAAACGGTTATTTTATGAGAAAGTGTCCAAAGAACAGGTAGGGTAATGGTAATGGGGGCAATAGAGCCTAGTCTTCTTCAGTTGATCCCCCAGACAGAGCTGCATCTAGAGCAGCTACTTCAGGGGCAGGCGGAGCAGGAAATAATCTTTATGATATTACTAGTCTCCAAGAGCAAGAGGATTCGCCAGATGTTGTCACTGGTATGATCCAAGTCTTTAACTTTGATGTTTATGCTTTGCTAGATCCAGGAGCGAGTCTATCCTTTGTAACTCCTTATGTTGCGATGAATTTTGATGTTCTTCCTGAGAAACTTATTGAGCCCTTCAGTGTTTCTACACCTGTTGGTGAGTCTATTCTAGCAGAGAGAGTCTATCGTGATTGTACAATTTCCGTCAATCACAAGAGCACCATGGCTGATTTAGTTGAGTTAGACATGGTAGATTTTGATATCATTCTAGGTATGGATTGGCTTCATGCCTGTTATGCCTCAGTTGATTGTAGAACTCGACTAGTCAAGTTTCAGTTTCCTAATGAGCCAGTTATAGAGTGGAAGAGTAGTTCAGCAGTGCCTAAGGGTCGTTTTATTTCATACCTTAAGGAGAGAAAGTTAGTTTTCAAGGGGTGCGTCTATCACTTAGTCCGAGTTAATGACTCTAGTGTTGAGATACCTCCTATTCAGTCAGTTCCAGTATTAAAAAAATTTCCAGAAGTCTTTCCAGATGATCTTCCCAGAGTCCCTCCTGAGAGAGAAATAAACTTCGGTATAGACATCCTTCCCGATACTCATCCTATATCTATTCCGCTATATAGAATGGCACCAGAAGAGTTGAAGGATTTAACAAAGCAGTTGAATGATCTCCTAGAGAAAGGTTTCATTCGACCAAGTGTCTCACCTTGGGGCGCTCCGGTCTTATTTGTGAGAAAGAAAGATGGTTCTCTTAGAATGTGTATAGATTACCATCAGTTGAATAAGGTTACTATCAAGAATAAGTATCCTCTTCCGAGAATTGATGATCTTTTCTATCAGCTTCAGAGTGCCATTTGTTTTTCTAAGATAGACCTCAGATCAGGCTACCATCAGTTGAAAGTAAGGGAATGTGATATTCCAAAGACAACATTCAGGACCCGTTATGGTCATTATGAGTTTCTGGTCATGTCGTTCGGTTTAACTAATGCACCTGCAGTATTCATGGACCTTATGAATAGAGTATTCAAGCCTTTGTTTAGAAATGTTTGTTATCGTGTTCACTGATGACATACTAATCTATTCGAGGAATGAGGAAGATCATGCTAGTCATCTCAGAGTAGTTCTCCAAACTCTAAAGGATAGAGAGTTGTATGTTAAATTTTCTAAGTGTGAGTTCTGGCTTGAGTCTTTGGCTTTCCTAGGCCACATTATTTCCGGTGATGGAATTAGAGTTGATACTTAGAAAATAGAGGAAGTGTAGAATTGGCCTAGACCCACATCTCCAACTGATATTAGAAGTTTCTTGGGGTTGGCTGGATATTATAGAAGGTTCGTCGAGGGATTTTCATCTATTTCATCTCCTTTGACTAAGTTGACTCAGAAAATACTAAAGTTTCAATGGTCTGAAGCTTGTGAGAAAAACTTTCAGAAATTGAAAAAGAGGTTGACTACTGCCCCTGTATTGACCTTACTAGAGGGTACGCAAGGCTTTGTTGTATATTGTGATGCGTCTAGAGTTAGTGTGGGTTGTGTGTTAATGCAGAATGACAAAGTTATAGCTTATGCCTCCAGACAGGTTAAGGTTCAGGAGAAGAACTACCCAACCCATGACTTAGAGTTGGCTGCCGTAGTATTTGCTATGAAAATATGGCATCATTATCTTTATGGTGTTCATGTAGACGTGTTCACCGATCATAAGAGTCTTCAAAAAGAGCTTAATCTCAGACAGCGAAGGTGGTTAGAATTACTCAAGGATTATGACATGAGTATTCTTTATCACCCAGGCAAGGCTAATGTTGTTGTGGATGCTTTGACTAGATTGTCTATGGTTAGTACCGCACATGTTGAGGAAGAAAAGAGAGAGTTAGCGAAAGATGTGCACAGACTTGCATGATTAGGAGTTCGATTAATGGATTCCACAGAAGGAGGAATAGTGGTGATGAATGGGGCTGAATCATCATTACTGTCAGAAGTGAAAGAGAAGCAAGACCAAGATCCTATTTTGCTTGAATTGAAGGCAAATGTTCATAAGCAAAAAATAATGGCTTTTGAACAAGGGTGAGATGGTGTATTGAGGTATCAAGGTATATTGTGTGTAACAAGGGTGGATGAAATCCAAGAGAGGATCATGGAGGAAGCTCATAGCTCCAAATATTCTAATCATCCAGGTTCCACAAAGATGTATCGTGACTTGAGAGAAGTTTATTGGTGGAGTAGTATGAACAAGGGCATTGCAGAGTTTGTTGCCAAATGCCCGAATTGTCAACAAGTTAAAGTAGAGGACTAAAGGCCTGGTGGTATGGCTCAGAATATAGAACTTCCGAAATGGAAGTAGGAGATGACCAATATGGATTTCATCATAGGTTTACCAAGGTCTCGCAGCCAGCATTATTCTATTTTTGGGTGATTGTTGATAGAATGACTAAATCAGCCCACTTTTTGCCAGTAAAGACTACCCATTCAACAGAAGATTATGATAAGTTATATATTCAAGAGGTAGTCAAACTTCATGGGGTTCCGGTATCGATTATTTCAAATAGAGGTGCACAATTTACTGCACAGTTTTGGAAGTCATTCCAGAAAGGCTTGGGTTTAAATGTGAACTTGAGTACAACTTTTCATCCTCAGACAGATGGTCAAGGAGAGCGCACTATTCAAACTTTAGAAGATATGTTGACGGCTTGTGTGATCGATTTCAAAGGTAATTGGGATGATCACCTACCTCTCATTGAGGTTGCTTACAACAATAGTTACCACTCTAGCATCCAAATGGCTCCTTATGAAGCTCTTTATGGGACAAGATGCAGATCTCCTATTGGATGGTTTGAAGTTGGTGAAGCTGGGTTGATAGGACCAGACATAGTTCATCAAGCTATGGAGAAAGTTAAAGTTATTCAAGAGAGGTTTAAAATAGTGCAGAGTCGTCAGTATAGATGTTAGAAGAAGAGACTTAGAGTTCGAAGTAGATGATTGGGTTTACTTGAAGGGGAAACTTAGTCCCCGGTATATTGGTCCTTATAGAATATCCAAGAGGATTGACAATGTAGCTTATGAGTTAGAGCTACCACAAGAGTTAGCAGCGGTTCATCCGGTATTCCATATTTCTATGTTGAAGAAGTGCATGGGATATCCTTCACTTATCATACCTACTGAAGATATTGGTATCAAGGATAGCTTATCTAATGAGGAGATTCCTGTTCAGATTCTAGACCGCCAAGTTCACAAGTTGAGGACGAAGGAAGTAGCATCAATCAAAGTTCTATGGAGAAATCAGTTTGTTGAGGAAACTACTTGGAAAGCTGAAGAGGATATGAATAAGAGATACCCACATCTCTTCGAATCCAGAGAAGTTCAAAATTAAGGTACTAATCCTTTTCTTGGCATTTATTTTAACCTGGCATATTATATTTACATTTTGCTTGTTGAGTGTTTGAGCTAGATGTTAGAAATTACACCCTTAGCCGACTAAGAGTAATCTCATTTGAGGATGAATGTTCCCAAGGGGGAGATATTGTAACACCCCGTTATTTGAAAGAACAAGAATTAGAAATAAACCGTTTTAGGAAATAATCAAATTTGGAAAGTTTGACAAAGTTAAGCTAAGTTTGAGTTTTGGGTCAACTTCAAACGACCATAACTCCTAGCTCAAGATTATTTAGGTGTGCTAAAAGATACCTTAGGAAATATCTTTGAATTATCTTTCTAACGCCACCGAGTTTGGCCATTTTCGAGTTCGTATGAGGGAGATATGCTCATTTGAAGTTGGGCTGTCTAAATAAGGAAATTCAAAATCGGATTTTATGACAAGTAGTCAATCCTTACCTCTTAGTCTATACATTCACCAATTACCATCACATTCCACTGCACAACTTAAATACTATTTACTCACTTACTGCACATTATCTCTCAAATAGTTCTATCATCCTCTGAATACTCCTGCCCTTGTATTCAACACTTACACGTGGTCATTACCTACACAATGACACTTCATGACAAACTCATCTCTAGCTACAACACACTCTACCTACTATGATGGAATCTTCACAACTCATCACTTCCTAGTCTACCAATAAGGGAAAACTCTTCATTAGTAACTTACTAGGTGCATGACATAGTAACATAGCT
>JAJONR010003567.1:0-25917 GCA_029582245.1 Solanum etuberosum | reverse complement strand
CTAACCCTAGTCTAATTGATGAAATTGAAGTAATGTGGGTTTGTGCCCTAAAGAGGGAAATTGAGGATTTAGAGATGATCTTCTAGGGTTGATGACATGTGTAGTAATTGTTTAAGAATGAAAGTATATAGACATGAATTTAATTAGATTAAAGTATATATGATGGATCATGACTAGTAATGATTGAGATTGAGCCTGTATGATGAATTATGACTAGAATTGCTTAAGAATGAAGCTTATGACTAGAATACCTCGTGATCTAGGTATGCATGATGATTGTAAGAAGTAACGCTTTGAGAGTAGGGCTTGTAGTTATGAATGTTGATCACTAGGGCTTTGAGAGTAAAGCTAATATGATGAATTATGTATGAAAAGGCTTTGAGAGTAAAGTCTATATGAGAATAGTAGACTAATAGATAGAATTGTGGTGGAAGACCTTTACCCACCTAGTCTACCTTATGAATGTTTGAATGCATTAAGTGATAAAATCACTTGAAACATGGATGGATTGTCAAGAACATCCTTCCATGAGACATGAATGTTAAGTAAGGCTTAATAACTAGCCTAGGGGGTGTATGCTTGGCCCCAAGTGGATATTGACAATGAGGTGGAAGTTCTCATGTAGTTGAGTCCGGGCTTCCAAAAGAAAAAGGGGGACCCTCACATAGTAGAGTCCGGGTTTCCTCAAAGTAGGTTTCATGAGATGGAAGCCTTCACCTAGTGGAGTTCGGGTTTCTAGTAGTAATTTCCGTATCCAAGGAACTAAGACGTGCTTAAAGAAGTATCTCGTAGTGTTCAAGAGAAAGATGAACTATGACATACTTAGAGAGGCATCTCGTAGTGTTCCAAGAGTAAAATGAACTAAGACATACTTGAAGAAGTATCTCAAAGTGTTCAAAAGCATTAATGAACTAAGACATGCCTAAAGAAGCATCTCGTAGTGTTCAAGGTAATAATGAACTCAACTCCCAGATCATCATCGAAGGATGTGCAGGATGGACCGTGGGTCCACCTACGGTCTGTCATCTGCTCCGTGGTCCTCCCCCAAGAAAGAACTACCCTTCAAACGTGGGTGTTTCACTCTTTTTTTGACAAGACATGCTTGAAGAAGCATCTCATAGTGTTCAACCTAATAATGAACTAAGATATGCTTAAGGAAGTACCTCATAGTGTTCTAAGGTTTTATGAGAGGGACTAGTCCCCAACTAATGAGTTTGTATGACGGCCGAAAGTGATATTTAGTATGGGTAGGATTATGAGGTCTTATCCATGCATTGCACAAGTATGACTCGAAGCTACTTATGAAGTGTTTCTCTTATATGATGTATGCTTAGCTTGGATTGTTGCTATAGTTGTCTTCCATGATATGTTTGACTAAAGGTGAAGATTCCCTTGTCTATGAGAATTAAGCTAAGGATGAGATCAAAGGATCCCTTGCATTCCATATGAGTGTACTAATCATGAGGAATTTTGAGTTTCCTCATCTGTCTGGTCCTGATTGCTGGGGGGGCGGTCCCAGAACCTGGTGAAAGCATAGTGGCACCCCTGGGTGAAAGTCCCTGCTCATCCACAAGCTTTTGCATCTGAGAAGTAGAACCAAATGTCTCAATAAGCTGAAGGGCATGTGCATCATCTGTGAATTCGGGATAATCGTTTTCTTATTCAAAGATATCATCATTTTCGTCTTTCGAGACAACCTACCTGTAGTCATCTTCCAAAATATTTTTACTACCGGAGGTGTTCAGATTACACACCTCAATAATAGGATCCGGGGGTTCTGTGTCACTAAGAATAGTCTGATCCTTTTCACTATCAACTTGTGAATCTGAATCAGGAAGCACTGTCTGAAGTGGAGTGATATATATAGGACTCTTAGGATGGCCATAAATAAAATGACCAGCCTCTTCTGTAGTATTTTCATCATCTGGAAGCCAAGTACTTTGATTATCTGGAACCCGAATAGCATTCTAATCAACTGTCACATTATCCGTAGAGTTCTGATCATCTGGAACCAAGGGGAGTGGGAGCGGCAGCACGCTTAATGGGGTAGCCAAGGGGGTGGGAGGTGGTAGCACAAATACTGGGGTTGCCATGGGGAGTGGGAGCGGCAGCACGCATAATGGAGTAGCCATGGGGAAGGGAAGTGGCAACACACATATTGGGGTAGCCATGGGGAGTGGGAAAAGAGGTATTAGGAACAACCTGGTCCTCAGTAGTAGAAACAGTTGTCACTTGCTTCTGATTTGTAGATTTACCTTTATTATCATTATGATGTTGCTTTGGAGGTTGCATTACTTTCTCATTTGAATTTAGCGGGACTTGCTTACTTGGATTTAGCGGGACTTGCTCATTTGGATTTTGCGGGGCTTGCTCATTTGGATTTTGGGGTACTTGCCTTTTTGGGTTATTTGGGACTTGCTTTTCAATATTTTGCAAGGCATGCTCCTTTGGACTTTGGGGAACCTGTAGGTTAGAAGACTCAACATTAGGAGAAGAAGTGGAAACCATACCTGAGTTACCTGTTAGTTCCGGTGGTGGGTCTAGAGGGCACTTTGATTTCATGTCAGCTTCTTCCTTCTCCTTGTGTTTTTTCCTTTCTTCATCTCTTTTCTTTAATTCACAAGCAAAGGGGGTATGACCTTGATGGTTACAGTAAATACAATAGAGTGGAATGTCTTCATACTCTATATCTTGTCAGCGACCCTCTCCATTAATGTCATCATTGGAGTCAAAACTAATACAAACGCTTTGTATTCGGGGTGTTGTGATATCCATTTGAACTTTGACCTTAGCGACACTGCCTCTAGTTTTTTGTAGAAAAGCCGCATCTAAGTGGATCACCTGACCCACATCGGTAAGTAGGGTTTAGGTGTTAGGGTTTAGGGTTTTGGGTTTAGGGTTTAGGGTTTAGAGTTTAGGGTTTGGGGTTCCAAGTTTTGGGTTTAGGGTTTAGAATTTAGGGTTTAGGGTCTAGAGTTTAAGGTTTAGGGTTTTGGGTTTATGGCTTAGTTTTTAGGACTTAGCATTTAGGGTTTAGGGTTTAGAGTTTTGGGTTTAGGGATTAGGGTGTAGGGTTTAGATTTTTTGGTCAGGGTTTCATGTTTAGGGTTTAGGGTTTAGATTTTAGGGTTTAGGGTTTAGGGTAAACGTTTTAGGGTTAAGGTTTAGGATTTAGGGTTTACGTTTTATCATTTAGGGCTTAACATTTAGGGTTTAGGATTTAGAGTTTAAGGTTTAGGGGTCAGGGATTAAGGTTTGGGGTTTAGGGTTTAGGGTTTAGGGTTTAAAGTTTAGGGTTTAGGGTTTAGGATTTAGGGATTAAGGTTTATGGTGTAGGATTTAGGGTTTAGGTTTTAGGGTTTAGGGGTTAGTGTTTTGGGTTTAGGGTTTTGGGTTTAGGGTTTAGGGTTTAGGGTTTTGGGTTTAGGGTTTAAGGTTTAGGGTTCTAGGGTTTTGAGTTTAGGGTTTAGGGTTTAGGGTTTAAGGTTTTAGGTGTCAGGGTTTAGGGTTTTGGGTTTAGAATTTAGGGTTTAAGGGTTAGGATTTAGGGTTTAGAGTTTAGGGTTTAGGTGTTAGGGTTTAAGGTTTTTGGTTTACAGTTTAGGTTTTAGAGTTTAAAGTTTAGGGTTAAGGGTTTGGGGTTCTATGTATCGAGTTTAGGGTTTAGGGTTTAGGGTTTAGAGTTTAGGGTTTAGGGTTTAAGGTTTAGGGTTTAGAGTTTAGGATGTAGGGTTTAGGATTTAGGGTTTAGAGTTTAGTGTTTAGAGTTTAGGGTTTAAGGTTTAGGGTTTTATAGTTTAGGGCTTAGTGTTTAGGGCTTAGCGTTTAGATATTAGGGTTTAAGGTTCCAAGTTTAAAGTTAAAGGTTTAGGTTTTAGTGTTTAGGGTATAGGATTTAGGGTTTAGAGTTTAGGGTTTAGGGTCTAGAGATTAGGGTTTATGTTTTATGGTTTAGGGTTTAGGGTTGGTTTAGGGTTTAGGGGTTAGTGTTTTGCAGTTAGGGTTTAGGGTTTAGAGTTTAGGATATTGGGTTTCTAGTTTAGGGTTTAGGGTTTAGGGTTCAAAGTTTAGAGATTAGGGTTTAAGTGTTACGGTTTAGGGTTTGAGGTTTAGGGTTTAAGGTTTAAGGGTTAGGGTTTAGGGTTTAGAGTTTAGGGTTTAGAGTTTTTGGTTTAGAGTTTAGGGTTTAGGGTTTGGCTTACAAAGTTTTGGGTTTAGGGTTTAGGGTTTAGAGTTTAAGGTTTAGGATTTTATAGTTTAGGTTTAGGGTTTTTGGGTTTAGGGCTTAGTGTTTAGGGCTTAGCGGTTAGGGCTTAAGGTTTAGAGGTTTGGGTTTAGGGATTAGGGTGTAGGGTTTAGGGTTTAGGAGTTATGGTTTAGGGTTTAGGGTTTAGGGTTTAGGATTTGAAGTTTAGGGTTTAGGGTTTAGGATTACAAGTTTAGGGTTAAGAGTTTAAGGTTCCAAGTTTAGGACTTAGAGTTTAGGGTTTAGAGTTTAGGGTTCCAAGTTTAAGGTTTAGGGTCTAGAGTTTATGGTTTAGTGTTTAGGGTTCCAAGTTTAGGGTTTAGGGTCTAGGGTTTAGCGTTTAGGGTTTAGGATTAGGATTTATGGTTTAGGTTTTAGAGATTAGGGTTTAGGGTTTAAGGTTTAGGGTTCGAAGTCTAGGGTTTACGATTTAGGGTTTAGTGGCTTGTGTTTAGGGTTTAGGGTTTAGGGTCTAGGATTTAGGATTAGGGTTTAGGGTTTTGGGTTTAGAGTTTAGGGTTTAGGGTTTTGTTTTTCGAGTTTAGAGTTCAGGCTTTAGGGTTTAGGGTTCCAACTTTAAAGTTAAGGGTTTAGGTTTTAGAGTTTAGGGTTTAGCATTTATGTGTTAGGGTTTAGAGTTTAGGATTAGGGTGTAGGGTTTAGGTGTTAGGGTTTAGTTGTTAGGGTGTAGGGATTTGGGTTTAGGGTTTAAGGGTTAAGGTTTAGGGTTTAAGATTTATAGTTTAGGGTTTAGGGTTTAGAGTTTTGATTTTAGGGTTTAGGGTTTAGGTATTAGGGTTTAGGGTTTGGAGTTTAGGGTTTGGGGTTTCAAGTTTTGGGTTTAGGGTGTAGGGTTTAGGGTTTTGTGTTTGGAGTTTAGAGTTTAGGGTTTAGGGTTTAGGGTTTTGAGATTTAGGTTTTGGGTTTTGGGTTTAGGCTTTCTGGTTTAGGATTTAAGGTTTAGTGTTTTAGGGATTAGGATTTAGGGTTAGGGGTTATGGTTCAGAGTAAAGGGATTAGGGTTTAGGGTGTAGGGGTTAGGGTTTAAGGTTTAGAGTTTAGGTTTTCAGGTTTAGGGTTCAGGGTTTAAAGTTTAGGGTTCCAAGTTTAGGGTTTAGGGTTTAGATATTAGGGTTGAGGGTTAAGGTTTAGGATTTAGGGTTTAGGGTTTAGGTTTTTTTAATTTAGGGCTTAACATTTAGGGTTTAGGGTTTAGGTTTTGGGTTTAGGGTTTAGGTATTAAGGTTTGGGGTTTAAGGTTTAGGGTTTAATTAGGATTTATGGTTTAGGGTGTAGGGTTTAAAGTTTAGGGTTTAGGGTTTAGGGATTAAGGTTTAGGGTTTATGGTTTAGGGTGTAGGGTTTAGGCTTAAGGGTTTAGGTTTTAGGGTTTAAGGGTTAGGATTTTGGATTTAGGGTTTAGGGTTTAGGATTTATGGGTTAGGGTTTAGTGTTTAGAGTTTAGGATTTAGGGGTTAGGGTTTAGGATTTAGGGTTTAGGGTTTCGGGTTTTGAGCTTAGGGTTTAGGGTGTAGGTTTCTAAGTTAAGAGTTTAGAGTTTAGGGTTTAAAGTTTAGGGTTTAGGTGTTAGGGTTTAGGGTTTTGGGTTTAGAGTTTAGGGTTTAAGTGTTAGGGTTTAGGGTTTAGAGTTTAGAGTTTAGGGTTTAGGTGTTAGGGTTTAAGGTTTTGGATTTAGGGTTTAGAGTTTAGGATTTAGGGTTTAGGGTTCTATGTTGCGAATTTATGGTTTAGGGTTTAGGGTTTAGAGTTTAGGGAATAGGGCTTAGGGTTTAGGATTTAGAGTTTAGTGTTTAGGGTTTAGGAATTAAGGTTTAGGGTTTATGTTTTATGGTTTAGGGTTTAGGGAATAGGTATTAGGGTTTAGGGTTTCAGTTTTAGGGTTTTGTGTTTAGAGTTTAGGGGTTACAGTTTAGGGGTTAGGGTTTAGGGTTTAGAATTTAGGGTTTAGAATTTAGGGTTTTCGGTTTCGAGTTTAGGGTTTAGGGTTTAGGGTTCAAAGTTTAGAGTTTAGGGTTTATGGCTTAGAGTTTAGGGTTTATGGCTTAGAGTTTAGGGTTTAAGGTTTAGGTGTTACAGTTTAGGGTTTGGAGTTTAGGGTTTAAGGTTTAAGGGTTAGGGTTTAAGGTTTGGTGTTTAGGGTTTCGCGTTTAGAGTTTAGGGTTTAGGGTTTGGGGTTTAGGGTTTAAGGTTTAGGGTTTAGGGTTCTATAGTTTAGGGTTTAGGGTTTAGGGTTTAGGGCTTAGGGTTTAGGGCTTAGCATTTAGAATTTAGGGTTTAAGGTTCCAAGTTTAAAGTTAAGGGTTTAGGTTTTCGAGTTTAGGCTTTAGAGTTTAGGGTTAAGGGTCTAAGGATTAGGGTTTATGTTTTACGGTTTAGGGTTTAGGGTTTCAAGTTTAGGGTTTAGGGGTTAGAGTTTAGGGTATCGGGTTTCGAGTTTAGGGTTTAGGTTTTAGGGTTCAAAGTTTAGAGTTTAGGGTTTAGGTGTTACGGTTTAGGGTTTAAGGTTTAAGGGTTAGTGTTTAGGGTTTAGAGTTTAGGTTTAGGGTTTAGAGTTTAGGGTTTAGGATTTTGGATTTAGAATTTAGGGTTTAGGGTTTGGGTTTCAAAGTTTTGGGTTTAGGGTTCAGAGTTTAGGGTTTAGAGTTTAAGGTTTAGGATTTTAGAGTTTAAGTTTAGGGTTAAGGGTTTAGGGCTTAGTGTTTAGGGCTTAGCGGTTATGGTTTAAGGTTTAGAGGTTTAGGTTTAGGGATTAGGGTGTAGGGTTTATGGTTTAGGGTTTATGGTGTAAGGTTTAGGGTTCCAAGTTCAGGGTGTAGGGTTTAGAGTTTAGGTTTCCAAGTTTAGGACTTAGGGTTTAGGGTTTAGAGGTTAGGGTTCCAAGTCTAAGGTTTAGGGTCTAGGGTTTATGGTTTAGTGTTTAGGGTTCCAAGTTTAGGGTTTAGGGTCTAGGGTGGGTCTATGGTTTAGGGTTTAGGGTTTAGGGTTAGGATTTAGGGTTTAGGTTTTAGGGTTTAGGGTTTAAGGTTTAGGGTTCCAAGTCTAGGGTTTACTATTTAGGGTTAGGTTTTAGTGTTTAAGATTTAGGATCTAGGGTTTAGGGTTTAGGGTCTAGGGTTTAGAATTTAGGATTAGGGTTTAGGGCTTAGGGTTTAGAGTTTAGGGTTTATGGTTTTGGGCTTGGAGTTAAGAATTTAGGGTTTAGGGTTTAGGGTTTAGGGTTTTAGGATTTAGGGTTTAAGGTTCTATGTTGCGAATTTATGGTTTAGGGTTTAGGGCATAGGGCTTAGGGTTTAGGATTTAGAGTTTAGTGTTTAGGGTTTAGGAATTAAGGTTTAAGGTTTATGTTTTATGGTTTAGGGTTTAGGGAATAGGTATTAGGGTTTAGGGTTTCAGTTTTAGGGTTTTGTGTTTAGAGTTTAGGGGTTACGATTTAGGGGTTAGGGTTTAGGGTTTAGAATTTAGGGTTTTGGGTTTTGAGTTTAGGGTTTAGGGTTTAGGGTTCAAAGTTTAGAGTTCAGGGTTTATGGCTTAGAGTTTAGGGTTTAAGGTTTAGTTGTTACGGTTTAGGGTTTGGAGTTTAGGGTTTAAGGTTTAAGGGTTAGGGTTTAAGGTTTGGAGTTTAGGGTTTAGTGTTTCGGGTTTCTTGTTTAGAGTTTAGGGTTTAGGGTTTGGGGTTTAGGGTTTAAGGTTTAGGGTTCTATAGTTTAGGGTTTAGGGTTTAGGGTTTAGGGCTTAGGGTTTAGGGCTTAACATTTAGAATTTAGGGTTTAAGGTTCCAAGTTTAAAGTTAAGGGTTTAGGTTTTCGAGTTTAGGGTTAAGGGTCTAGGGATTAGGGTTTATGTTTTAGGGTTTAGGGTTTAGGGTTTAGGGTTTCAGGTTTAGGGTTTAGGGGTTAGGGTTTAGGGTTTAGAGTTTAGGGTATCGGGTTTCGAGTTTAGGGTTTAGGTGTTACGATTTAGGGTTTAAGGTTTAAGGGTTAGTGTTTAGGGTTTAGAGTTTAGGTTTAGGGTTTAGAGTTTAGGGTTTAGGGTTTTGGGTTTAGGGTTTAGAGTTTAGGGTTTAGGGTTTAGGGTTTGGGGTTCCAAGTTTTGGGTTTACAGTTTAGGGTTTAGAGTTTAGGGTTTAGGGTTTAGGGTTTAGCATTTAGTGTGTAGGTTTAGGGTTTAGGGTTTAGGGTTTAGGGCTAAGTGTTTTGGGCTTAGCGTTTAGTGTGTAGGTTTAGAGTTTAGGGTTTAGGGTTTAAGGTTTAGAGGTTTGGGTTTAGGGATTAGGGTGTAGGGTTTAGGGTTTATTGTTTATGGTATATGGTTTAGGATTTTGGGTTTATGGTTTAGGGTTTATGGTTTAGGGTTTAGGGTTTAGGGTTTAGGGTTTAGGATTTAGGGTTTAGGGTTCAAAGTTTAGGGTTTAGGGTTTCAAGTTTAGGGTTTAGGGTTTAGGGTTCCAAGTTTAGGATTTAGGGTTTAGGGTTCCAAGTGTAGGGTTTAGGGTCTAGGGTTTAGGGTTTAGGACTTAGGGTTCCAAGTTTAGGGTTTAGGGTCTAGGGTTTAGGGTTTAAGATTTAGGGTTCCAAGTTTTGGGTTTAAGGTTTAGGGTTAGGGTTTAGTGTTTAGGGTTTAGGGTTTATGGTTTAGGCTTTAGGGTTTAGGGTTAGGGTTTAGGTTTTAGGGTATAGGGTTTAGGGTTTAGAGTTTAGGGTTTAGGGTTTAGGGAAGGGTTTTGTGTTTAGAGTTCACGGTTTAGGGTTTAGGGTTCCAAGTTTAAAGTTAAGGGCTTAGGTTTTATATTTTAGGGTTCAGGGTTTAGGGTTTAGCGTTTTGGTGTTAGGGTTTAGAGTTTAGGGTTTAGGTGTTAGGGTTTCGGTTTTGGATTTAGGGATTTGGGTTTAGGGTTTAAGTGTTCGGGTTTAGGGTTTAGAGTTTAGGGTTTAGGGTTTAGGATTTAGGGTTTAGGGTTTACAGTTTAGGGTTTAGGGTTTACAGTTTAGGGCTTGGAGTTCCAAGTTTCAGGTTTAGGTTTTACGGTTTAGAGTTTTGGTTTTAGGGTTTAGAGTTTAAGGTTTAGGGATTAGGATTTGGGGTTTAAGGTTTAGGGTTTAGGGTTTAGGGTTTAGGTTTAGTGTTTAGGGTTTGGAGTTTAGGGGTTTTGGGTTTAGGATGTTGGGTTTGGGCTTTCTAGTTTACGATTTAGGATTTAGTGTTGTAGGGCTTAGGATTTAGGGTTAGGGGTTATGGTTTAGAGTTTAGGGATTAGGGTTTAGGGTGTCGGGTAAAGGGTTTAGGGGTTAGGGTTTAAGGTTTAGAGTTTAGGGTTTCCGGTTTCAGGGTCTACGATCTAGGGTTTAGGGTTCCATCTTTAAAGTTTAGGGTTTCAGATTTTTGGTTTAGAGTTTACGGTTTAGGGTTCAGGGTTTAGCGTTTGTGTGTTTTAGGGTTTAGGGTTTTAGGGTTTAGAGTTTAGGTTTAGGGTTTAGAGTTTAGGGTTTAGGGTTATGGGTTTAGGGTTTAGAGTTTAGGGTTTAGGGTTTGGGGTTCCAAGTTTTGGGTTAACAGTTTAGGGTTTAGAGTTTAGGGTTTAGAGTTTAGGGTTTAGGGTATGGGTTTTAGGGTTTAGGGCTAAGTGTTTTGGGCTTAGCGTTTAGTGTGTCGGTGTAGGGTTTTGGGTTTAGGGATTAGGGTGTAGGGTTTAGGGTTTATTGGTTATGGTTTATGGTTTAGGATTTTGGGTTTATGGTTTAGGGTTTATGGTTTAGGGTAAATTTAGGGTTTAGGGTTTAGGATTTAGGATTTAGGGTTTAGTGTTTAGGGTTTAGGGTTCAAAGTTTAGGGTTTAGGGTTTCAAGTTTAGGGTTTAGGGTTTAGGGTTCCAAGTTTAGGATTTAGGGTTTAGGGTTCCAAGTGTAGGGTTTAGGGTTTAGGGTCTAGGGTTTAGGGTTTAGGACTTAGGGTTCCAAGTTTAGGGTTTAGGGTCTATGGTTTAGGGTTTAAGATTTAGGGTTCCAAGTTTAGGGTTTAAGGTTTAGGGTTAGGGTTTAGTGTTTAGGGTTTAGGGTTTAGGGTTTAGGGTTTAGGGTTTAGGGTTAGGGTTTAGGTTTTAGGGTATAGGGTTTAGGGTTTAGAGTTTAGGGTTTAGGGTTTAGGGAAGGGTTTTGTGTTTATAGTTCATGGTTTAGGGTTTAGGGTTCCAAGATTAAAGTTAAGCGCTTAGGTTTTATATTTTAGGGTTTAGGGTTTAGGGTTTAGCATTTAGGTGTTAGGGTTTAGAGTTTAGGGTTTAGGTGTTAGGGTTTAGGTTTTGGGTTTAGGGATTTGGGTTTAGGGTTTAAGTGTTCGGGTTTAGGGTTTAGAGTTTAGGGTTTAGGGTTTAGGATTTAGGGTTTAGGGTTTACAGTTTAGGGTTTAGGGTTTACAGTTTAGGGTTTGGAGTTCCAAGTTTCAGGTTTAGGTTTTACGGTTTAGAGTTTTGGTTTTAGGGTTTATAGTTTAAGGTTTAGGGATTAGGATTTGGGGTTTAAGGTTTAGGGTTTAGGGTTTAGGGTTTAAGGTTTAGTGTTTAGGGTTTGGAGTTTAGGGTGTTGGGTTTGGGCTTTCTAGTTTAGGATTTAGGATTTAGTGTTGTAGGGCTTAGGATTTAGGCTTAGGGGTTATGGTTTAGAGTTTAGGGATTAGGGTTTAGGGTGTTGGGTATAGGGTTTAGGGGTTAGGGTTTAAGGTTTAGAGTTTAGGGTTTCGGGTTTCAGGGTCTACGATCTAGGGTTTAGGGTTCCATGTTTAAAGTTTAGGGTTTCAGATTTTTGGTTTAGAGTTTATGGTTTAGGGTTCAGGGTTTAGCGTTTGTGTGTTAGGGTTTAGAGTTTAGGGTTTAGGGTTTAAGGTTTAGGGTTAAGGGTTAGAGTTAAGGTTTAGGGTTTAGGGTTTAGGGGGTTCGGGTTAGGGTCTAGGGTTAGGGATTAAGGTTTAGGGTCTAGGGTTTAGGGTTTAGGTTTAAGGTTTGGGGTTTAGGGTTAGTCTAGGGTTTAGGGTTTAGGGTTTACGGTCTAGGGTCTAGGGAAAGGGTTTGGGGATTATTGTCAGGTTTCCATGTTTAGGATTTAGGGTTTAGGGTTTAGAGTTTAGGGTTTAAGGTTTTACATTTAGGGTTTATAGGGTTTAGTGTTTAAAGTTTTGGGTTTTGGGTTTTGGGTTTAGGGTTTAGGGATTAACGTTTAGGGTTTATGGTTTAGGGTTAATGGTTTTGGGTTTAGGGTTTAGGGTTTAGAGTTTAGGGTTTACGGGTTAGGGTTTGGGGTTTAGAGTTTAAGGTTTAGGATTTAGGGTTTAGGGTTTAGTGTTGTCTAAAAGGGGAATCACAATACAATGCGGAAATCAAAAATACAAGAAATAAAGGATAAATAGATACACAGAAAAAAAGGAATTAATGAGCAACCAAAGGGTATATTAAACCCTAAGACCTCAATTCGTTAATCCTACAAGAAATACTTAGCAAGAAATTCCCAGCTTTACTCTTAGCAATGATCTGTCTCGGGCTACTTTCTAAACTGTGGATTCTGTAATAAGACCCTATTCACGGGCATTCTCCGACTTAGAATCGAATTCATACCCGGCAATCTAGGATCTTAACTCTTACGAAGATCTCAAGGGAATCGATATCCCAAGCAACCCTCATTTCTAAACAACAATCAACAAAAGCTTAACCAAGCTCTCAAACACTCAAACATGATTTTCAATTTTTCAACATCAATATTCAAACCAGTCTCCCTAAAATGAACCCTAAAATGCCTATTTATAGTTTTAGGACTTTATTACATAGAAGGGTCCAAAAGTTACCCGAAATGGCCAATGGGCGAGCTAAGTCGGGCTCGCCCAATCCACTTGGCGACTCACCCATTGGGTCGGCTAGGGATCCTGCATGGTTCCTGCTTCCAGCCACTCCTAGAACTTTGGGCGGTCTGGGGGTCATCGCCCAATCCACTTGGCGAAGCGCCAATGGTCCTCCTGGTCGCCAAAGGGCAGTGTTATCAACCGTCCTCTCTTCGTTCGCCCAAGCTATCTTCCACGCATGTGCCCCTTTGTTTGCCACCAATATAAGCCCAAGAGCCTCGATCCTTGTGAACAATCCATCAATACGTTGAAGTTCATAAGTGGATGGCTTTGAGGCAATCTGAATTGCATCATTCTCCCCTTCTTGAAAAGGATTCGTCCTCGAATCCAAACCTTGCAAAACCATAGGGGAAGCAAACAAGAACAAGATCCTCATGGCATGAGGGTTAGCGTTAGCAATAACAATCTCATCACCATGCCAAGGATGCACTAATTTAACATATAACCAAGCATAAAAAAATATCAACAAAGGGTTTGTAACCCATCAAAGCAATGGATACTTGGCTACTTAAGAGACTCTGACAAAGGGGCCAATAACTTAAACAACCTCATATGTAAGCCCTCATTTTCCACATTGAAACAAGCACAAGGCCTCCCTTATGTCAAGCAACATATGATACTTGTCATCTAGACCAAGCATCACTACACAAGTGCCACAAAGGGAATTACTACCGGGGTCAAATGGAAAGGAAATCCATGAACTTGGATTAAGTACTCCCCCTTTTGCCTGGTTGGCACCCTTATCTTCCAACAACATACTCCACTCAAAAGCGTGAGCATCATCATATGTAAACAAGTAATAGAGAAAGGTGTCTCGTAAGTCAACTTCCTCTAGGGTGTTTTCATAGGTATGACTACTAATAGATTCAAACTCATTGGTCATACCATTGAAAATTGAAACACACCAAGAAGAAGAGGTAATGGGAACATAAACACCACCTTCCTCCTCATCACAATCCTTCCCCATAAGAGTACTCTCATCTTCCAAGAAGAGATTTCCATCTTTGGGAGGAAAAGCTTCGCACCATAGTGGGTTACTATAGAAAGTATAATTATCAATAACTACACTACTCTCAGGATTCACACCACTAGGTACATCACTAGGAGTGATTTCATCATCTTCAAATAAAATATTGTACTTAAAGAGGGAATGATCAACCACCAGGGAAGAATTAAAACATGCAAGGTCACCCTCAAAAAGACACATCATTTTTCGAAGCATTTTCAAGCACATGATCTCTATGAGCAAGATAAGCAATTGGACCGTCCACAAAAGGTATGCTCAAAGAGTCACTCCTATTCAAGTGATCAACATTATTATCAGTATCACAAAATTGAGGTTTCTTAATCACATCACAAGATTCCTCAATTAGTGAACAACACTCAAATGCAAGTTGATCAACACAATTATCACATGATAATGAACTATCATTCAAAGCATGGGTGTCAACACTAGGTGGACACAAATTGATCTTACTAGAAGAATCAATTTGGTCATCAATAGGATCAACTAGTGTATCCACACTTCAACATGTACATTATCAACACATTTAAGGCATGGAAGGAAATGAGCCCTCTTGGGAAACACACAATAACTATTGATCCCATCAATCACATCATCTATTCTATGGATAGAATGACAGTACCTCAAGATGATTTTACTAATGGCCCACAAATCAACACATATGTGCCATGCTCCATCAATTTGGTACACTATTCCCCGGGGAGGGGTTACTCCACTTGGCAGCTCCATTAGAAGGGCTTCACTATGATCCACATACGTTGGTAGTGTGAACTCTCCTTCTTTGGGCCAAGCCTCATCCATTCTTGAGAGACTACCCTCTATGGAAGTCAAGTGTCCTCCTATGTGTCCAATTGTCTGACTTATATCCGTAAGCGCTCCCATGATAGATTCCAAGGTAACCTTCCCCTTAGGTGGGTAGGTCTCACTTCCGGTTGCCATGGTACCTAGCAATTAAGACAACTCAACAAAACAACAAACAATGTTAGCGTTAGTAAAATGAACTCACAATCACTCGTGTTTACACTCCTTTGATTGCCTCTCAAATTGGCGCGGCTAATGTTGAAGATTGCTTATACTCGGTGGATCACAAAGGTGTCAATCCTACTCTTGGTCAGAATGGATTTTTGTTTAAAGAAAAGATGGACGACTCGATTAAAGCAAAATGGACTTGAATCAAGAAGTTATCTACGAAGTAAAATGAATAAAAGCACGAAAAGAAAAGGCACTAACAAAGAAGTGAATTCAAGAACCAATAGTCAATGAGTACTTATGAGTTGAAAATCAGTTTAGGAATCTTGACAACGAACTAGAATCAAAAGAAAAGAAACTAGAAATTAGAACCTGAGATTAGGGTCATAAAACTAGTTTTCGATCGGCAAATATCATGTTTTCTTCACCAAAAGTGAAGTTAAGCTCGCCAACTTGAAGATGGGATCGCCAAACTTGACAATCTGCCAAGGAAACTTGGCGATCTGGGTGGAAGTTTGGTGATACGCCGAATGGACTCGGTGAACCAGGCTGAGTCCGCCGAATTTCCCAGTAGCACCAGCCAAAACAAGGCCAACTCAGTGACCTAACTGCCCAAAGGGTGAGGTGCCGAGTGGACTGGGTGATCCAAGTCGGGGCTCGCCCAATGTCCTCAAGCTGCACCTACAAAACTCCGAATATTGAACCTCTGTGGTCCCCCTCTGCCCTTCTTCTTTAGTATTTACCCTTTTTGGTAAATTCCCTTTGTACAAACACTTTTACACTTTCTCTTTCTTCCCTTTTAGAATCAAACCCCTTCTTTTTGAATATTTCTTACCTTGAAGATTTGAATGTTCTTCAAGAACTTCAAGAACAATATGAAGACCCAAAATAAAACCCTCTAGATTTTTAGCTCGAAATTTCATGAAATTCGAGATACAAGCTCTCCTTGATATGGGTAACAACACCCAATACCTCCTAACCCAAACCTTTAGATTTTAAAACTCATTTGTACCTTCTTCAAGCTTCTTCAAGTTTCCAATGGTGGAATCTTTAATAAGGCACCAAACTCCTTCAAATCTCAGTCCTAGCCTCAAATAGAGTTGGAGAACACTATTCCAACCTTAGAAACTTCAAACAAGACACAAATCATCAAACCCATTTCAGAAATTTTCACAAAAATGAATTTGAACACTTTTTTTTGTAGCAATAAAACCCAAGACTAGAATCGATAGAACGAATCTAAACTCGGCTCTGATACCAAATGAAGTAATTCCTAAAAGGAGAATCACAATACAATGCGGAAATAAAAAATACAAGAAATAAAGGAGAGTCGCCAACTAGGTTGGCGACATGACCCTTCCTTGGAAGCATTCTGTAAAGTTTGGCGATCTAGGTCGTGCTCGCCTAATGAACTCGGCGAGTCGCCAATTGATCTCCAGCTTTCCGAATGAGCAGCTTCCATTGTAGCTCCTTGGAACCCTCGCCAAATCAGTTTGGCGAGTCGCCGAAATGGTCTCTAGCTCGCCGAATGAGGCAGCGTCTTCACTTGCTCCTCCTTGGTTCGTTAGACCTCCCACACTCCAAGCTATCATCCAAACATGGTATTTCTCAATTGGGAGCTCTTTCCAAGCGCGTATGTTACCCTGCAAGGCATGGAATCCCCTCTTTGTCATCAACTCAAGCTCAAGAACCTCCATCCTTGTGAACAATCCTTCAATACATTGAAGTTCCCAAACTTGGCTATGAGTGAATGGTCTTGATTAGTGTTCCCTAACCTTACTTGAGTCTAAATCTGAGATTTGGTGAAGTTTTGATCTCTATTGAAGATCCCGCCATTGTTGGTTGAAGAAGCTTGAAGAACTTCAAGTGGGTTTTCAGATTTAGATTGAATTGGAGACGCTTGGGTATTGAGGTTTGATCTCTATATCCTTAGGAGTTCATAGCTGAAATTTGGGTGAAAATGGATTAGAAATCCATTGGGTTTGAAAATTGGTGTTCTTCATGACTTGAAGAAAGAAGGAAATGGGTTTTGAAATCTGAAGGTTTTGGTAAGGAATTGGAAGATAAAAAGTATTGGGGTTTGTTTCCTACATCAAGGGGAACTTGTATCTCAATTTTTGTGATATTCCGAGCTAAAAATATTGAGGGTTTATTTTGGGTCTTCACCATTGTTCATAGTGTTCTTGAGGATCTTCAAATCTTCAAGGAGGATAATTATCAAAAGGAGGTGTTTGATCCAAAAGGAAGAGAAAAGGAAAGAGTACTTGTGTTGGTTCAAAAGGGAATTTACCAAAAGGGGCAAGTACTAGGTCAAGGAAGTACAAGGAGGTCCACAAGGAGTGCAAAATCGGAGGCTGAAAGTGTGCTGGAAGGTCAATTGGGCGCGCTAAGTCGTGCTTACAAAGAAGACTCGGTGACTCGCCAAATGAACTTACCTCTCTGGAAAATTCGGCGAGCTGAGGGAACTTCGGCGACTCGCCAAACTGATTCGGCGAGCTACAGGGAGTAAGTTGGCAATGTGAACTTCAATTTTTTTTTAAAAGTTAAGGTTTGGACACCCGAACTTCATTTTATGGCCAATCTCATGTTTTAACTTTCTAGTTTCATTTTCCTTGATTCCTACTCACTTTTTTTATTCTAAAAACTAATTTCCAACTAGTAAATGTCCTTACTTAGTTGTTGATTAGTCTTGTGTCCGTATTTCTTTCTTGTGCTTTCTTTGTGTGTTTTTTTTTTACTTCGTAGTTAATTTCTTGATTCAAGTTCGTTTGATTTAATCGAGTCGTCCGTCTTTCTTGAAAGAAGAATCTATTCCGACTAAGAGCTTAATTGACACTTGTGTACCACCGGATTGAAGCAAGGTTCAATATTAGCCAAGACAATTTGTGAGGTATTTAAAGGGGAGAAATGTCGAGTGTTGGTGAGGAGCTTTTACTACTAACCTTGTTTGCTCATTTTGTAGGTACAAAGGAGTTATAAGGAAGCATGGCATCTCTAATGTCTAAGGATACTACATGCTACACTATTCATGTAAATGTACACATGTCGGGTTATAGGAACCAAGACAGATATGGGAGATATGTTAGGGGTCTCGGTACCAAAATGGTTAGTCTTCCTATCTTTGAAGGAAAGTGTGATCCTGAGGCGTATCTTGATTGGGAGTGGCAATATGAGCAGAATTTCTAAAACCCTGATTTGGGAGATATTGAGCAATCCATGTATGCCCTTGTACGCTTTACAGGTCTTGCAATGAGTTGGTGGAGAAAGGTAGGGTGGCGTCGAACACTCAAAGGAAATGCCAACCCTTTGACATGGAAAGAATTGAAAGGGCTTATGAGGTTCAAGTATGTGCCAGAGGGGTACACGAAGCTTTATAATGTTGACCCGAGAAGACAAGTTCTTAGGATGAAGGTTGACATTTGTGGAGCTTTGGGGTTTGATCTTGTCCTCGATGATTGGTACAATCAAAACTACATCACTCCATCTATGGTAGCCTACTTGAGACTACCTCGACTATCAAGACGTTATCCATACACCATAGAGGGATGTAAGATTACCGAAGTGGTAAAGGTCTGTTTCACACGCGGTGAATACTGTGAGGATTTTGGTGTGAAATAATTCCCATGGACTGTTGTCACTTATACTTGGGAGCCAATTGGTTTAACGAACATAGGGTCCCAAACGAGCAAAAATGGTCCAAGTATGTTGTGTATCAATGGGGAACACATCTATTCCCTCCTCCTAAGGTTAAAAATGAGAGACAAAAGATTGAGAGGAGTAAGGGAGAGCAAGGTGGCAATCTTAGAGTGGAAAAATGAGAGGTTGAGTGGAGTGAAGTGAGAGGGTTGCCACAATCTCAATCTGACCTTTTTGTTTATCCTTCACTTTTGTAAGGATTCTTATGTAGGTACAAACATGATGAATGGAGGAACACGAGTTCCCAACAAAGAGCCTACAATTGAAGGTGTGATGGATGCACTTTTGGGGAGTCCCAACATTCCTAAGGGAGTGTCATTCCAAGGTAAAGAAGATCTTTCTTGCGAGCGTCAAGGTACAATAGCTATACTTAACACTTTTACCATTACAAATGAACAAAGTGTAAATGATAGCTTGTCTTTAAGTGAGCCTAATGTTTCTTTATCATGTGTTGATAATGTGCATGTTGAGAGTGTGGATACACTAGTTGATCCTATTGATGACCGAATTGATTCTTCTAGTAAGATCGATTTGTGTCCACCTAGTGTTGACACCTGTGCATTGAGTGATAGTTCATTATCTTGTGTTAATTGTATTGATCAACTTGCTTTTGAGTGTAGTTCACTAATTGAGGGATCTTGTGATGTGATTAAGGAACCTTAATTTGGTGATACTAATGATAATGTTGATCATTTGAATAGGAGTGACTCTTTGAACATATCTTTTGTGGAAGATCCAATTGCTTGTTTTGCTCATAGAGATCATGTGCTTGAAAATGCTTCGAAAAATGATGTGTTTTTTTGAGGGTGAACTTGCATGTTTTAATTCTCCCATGGTGGTTGATCATTCCCTCTTGAAGTATAATATCTTGTTTGAAGATGATGAAATCACTCCTAGTTATGTACTGGTGCGAATCATGAGAGTAGTGTAGTTCTTGATAGCTATGCTTTCTATAGTAACCCACTATGGTGTGAAGAGTGTCCTCCCAAAGATGGAAATCTCTTCTTGGAAGATGAGAGTATTCTTGTAGGGAAGGATCATGATGAAAAGGAAGGTGGTATTTGTTTTCCCATTACCTCTTCTTCTTGGTGTGTTTCAATTTTTAATGGTATGACCAGTGATTTTGAGCCTATTAGTAGTCATACCCATGAAAACACCTTAGATGAAGTTGATTTGCGAGACACCTTTCTCTATTATCTATTTGCATATGATGATACTCATGTTTGTGTGGGTACCCTATTTTATGTTAATAGTGGAATCAATGGGGCAAATGAGAGTCTCCTTAACTCGATGCTATATTTTTCCTTCCCATTTGACCCCGGTGTTGCTCTAAATTGTGATGGGTATGGTAATAACACCATCTTTCTTTCATGTGATTCGTACTTGGTGTTATTAGTTGATCATGTGTGCTTGAATGAGGTACGCTTGCCATCTTGTGTGGGGAATACTTTTGTACTTGACCCCGCTCATGAATTGGGAATAATTACATTCTTGGAGTTAGCTAGTGCATTGGATGGAGTCTTATTTTGGGATAACATTGTTTATGCCTTTGCACTTAAGTATGAGAGTGTTCATATGCTGCTTGACTTAAAAGGGGAGTTGTGCTTGTTGGAATGTGGAACCAATGAGGGTTTACATGTGTGGTTGCCTAAGAACAATGGTTCCTTCACTTTACCCCTTTGTCAAATTTTCTTAAGTAGCCAAGTACATCTTGTTTTGATGGTTACAAACCCTTTGTTGATCATTTTGATGCTTGGTTATATGTTAAGTTTGTGCATCCTTGGCATGGTGATAGAATAGTTATTGCTAACGCTAACCCTCATGCCGTGAGGATATTGTTGTTATTTGCTTTCCCTATGGTTTTGCAAGGTTTGGATTCGAGGATGAATCCTTTTCAAGAAGGGGAGAATGATGCAAATCAGATTGTCTAAAGACCATTCAATCATAGTCAAGTTTGGGAACTTCAATGTATTGGAGGATTATTCACAAGGATAGAGGTTCTTGAGCTTTAGTTGATGACAAAGAGGGGATTCCATGCCTTGCAGGGTAACATACGCGCTTGGAAGGAGCTCCCAATTGAGAAATACCATGTTTGGATGATAGCTTGGAGTGTGGGAGGTCTCACGAAGCAAGGAGGCACAAGTGAAGACGCTGCCTCATTCGGCGAGCTGGAGACCACTTCGGCGACTCGCCAAACTGATTTGGCGAGGGTTCCAAGATCGCCTAAAGTTCCAAGGAGCTAGAATGGAAGCTGCTCATTCGGAAAGCTGGAGATCAATCGGCGACTTGCCGAGTTCATTAGGCGAGCACGACCTAGATCGTCAAACTTTACAGAATGCTTCCAAGGAAGGTTCATATCACCGACCTAGTTGGCGACTCACCGAGTTCATAAGGCGAGCCCGACCCAGCTCGCCCTTTATCCTTATTGGGCCACTTTTGGGCCTCTTATGATGTAATAGCCTAAAACTATAAATAGCTAGTTTAGGGTTCATTTTAGGTTAGACTATTTTGAAAATGAATGATTGATGAATTGGATCTCCTTTGAGAGACTTGAGAGAGCTTGGTAAAGCTTTTGTTGAACTTTGTTAGAAACGGGGGTTGCTTGGAGATTCAATATCCTTGAGGTCTTCATAAGAGATTCGGTGCATGATTCGGATTAATCGATTGAGGTCTTTAGGTTTAATATACCTTTAGGTTGCTCTTGATTTCCTTTTCTTGTGTCAATCTATTTATCTTGATTAGGTGCTTGTTTAGGATTGTAATTGGAGGTTTTATGATTTAATATATCCTTTAGTTGCCAATTGTTCCTTCTCTTGTATCTCTTCTTCTATCTTTCTTTTGTTTCCCCATTTTATCTGTAATTCCCTTTCGAGAATTACATCAGTTTAGGGTTTAGGTGTTACGGTTTAGGGTTTAAGGTTTAAGGTTTAAGGGTTAGGGTTTAGGGTTTGGAGTTTAGGTTTAGGGTTTAGAGTTTAGGGTTTAGAATTTAAGGTTTAAGGTTTAAGGTTTGGGGTTTGGGGTTTAGGGTTTAGGCCTTAGTGTTTAGGGCTTAGAGTTTAGATTTTAGGGTTTAGGGTTTAAGGTTTAGAGGTTTGGGTTTAGGGATTAGGGTGTAGGGTTTAGCGTTTATGGTTTATGGTTTAGGGTTTTGGGTTTTGGGTTTTGGGTTTAGGGTTTTGGGTTTAGGGTTTAGGTTTTCAAGTTTAGGGTTTAGGGTTTAGGGTTCCAAGTTTAGGATTTAGGGTTTAGGGTTTAGGGTTCGAAGTTTATGGTTTAGGGTCTATGGTTCCATGTTTAGGGTTTAGGGCTTAGGGTTCCAAGTTTAGGTTTTTTTTTTTTGAATGACCCTTGGAGGGGTCAGGAGCTGAGCAACACCCCCAGGCCTTAACATAAATAAAATAGCAAAAAATTACAAGGAGAAGGACATAAACCTAACCCCCAATCCTATGGTGGTTGATAAGTCGACCATCCTACTAAGGTTGTTCAACTTATCCCCGATAATAGATAAGGAAACCTAGAATCTATGCACCTAAAAGAGAGGACTCCTCTCGATAGAAAGAAACTAGGAAAACATAAATAATGGAGACTCTCCCTTTACAAGTGAAACAAGTAAAAGAGAACCTATACGCAAACTAGAAACCTAACAAACTGAAGCGTGGATCATGGTGGCTTTTTTATCCTTTTGGTCTTCCTTCGTCTGAGGCTAGCTAGATCAATCTTGTCCAGTTTCTAGTAACATTTAACACCGTGAGGAAGCTGATGGGTAGTAGTGTAATGACCTGGAGAAGTAAGTGTATGACTATGCTTAAATAAAGCATCTGCCGTGAAATTAGCTTCTCGATAGGCATGAATGCAAGTGAAGGAGTGGAACACTCTCGTAATCTCCACTAGCCACTGATTAAGATTATGAAGGTTCCACGGGGGTTTCATCTGATGACTAACCCATTTGGAGAGCAATTCAGAATCTACTTCAAGAATGACATGTTGGAAGCCTTGTTGCACACACCAGCGAAGTCCATATATAGCTGCTTCCAGTTCTGCTAGATTGTTAGTTCCTACTCCCAATGGTACCACATAAGCAAAGTTGAGATTACCCAAGTGATCACGCAAAATACCTCCAGCACCAATGATTCCCGGATCACCCAAAGCACTACCATCACTATTAAGCTTGACAAGACCGAGTTTAGGTTTAATCCAAAGGACTTTAGTGATCTTGACTTCATGTGTGCATTTTTCAATGTGAGCAACTGTTTGAATCCAGTTAGAAGGCCATTGGATATAAGGAAATGCAACTCTAAGAAGGTTGGAGATGTCTTTGAAAATAGCAAACTTTACCCTTGCAAGATTCAAATTTCCCCCCCGTACTTGGCCGCACATCTATTCTTCCACAAGTTCCAACAGATGAAAATAGGGGTGGACTGGAGAAGGAGCTTATGAACATCATTGCTATGCTTATGAAGCCACCATCCCATAATAAGAGTCTTGAGAGGAGTAGTTGTATGCTTAATCCCAAGTGTAGCTGAGAAAAAACCAAGATATTTCTAGCAAAATACCCGCTACTGAAGATATGATCTATGGTGTCGAGGCCCGAGCTATAACAACAGAAACAATCTGAAGGATCATAGCCAAATGAGGTGATCTTTTCATCAGTCGACTTACCCCGTAGAGCTCTCCAAAGAAGAAAGGAAACCTTGAAAGGAATATTTTTATGCCAAGTTAGATGATCAGATAACATCCTGGGTTTATGATGTCTCGTTAAGTGCCATGCCGAAGAACAAGTGAAGTTTCCATGAGAATTCAACTTCTAAATAACTTGATCTGGAATATTTGGTTGTAACTGAAATCTGGTAGAAATAATGAGCGGGATCAACTGAGGTGGAGCAATCTGATTAATCATCTTAAGGTTTAGGGTTCCAAGTCTAGGGTTTACGGTTTAGGGTTAGGGTTAGTGTTTAGAGTTTAGGGTTTAGGGTTTATGGTTTATGGTTTATGGTTTAGGATTAGGGTTTAGGTTTTAGGGATTAGGGTTTAGAGTTTAGGGTTTAGGGTTTTAGGTTACATGTTTATAGTTCAGGGTTTAGGGTTTAGGGTTCCAAGTTTAGTTAAGGGCTTAGGTTTTAGAGTTTAGGATTCGCAGTTTAGGGTTTAGCATTTAGGTGTTAGGGTTTAGAGTTTAGGTGTTAGGGTTTAGGGTAGGGTTTAGGTGTTGGGTTTAGGGATTTGGGTTTAGAGTTTAAGGGTTAGGATTTAGGGTTTAGGGTTTAGAGTTTAGGGTTTAGGATTTAGGGTTTAGATGTTAGGGTTTAGGATTTTGGATTTTGGATTTTGGATTTAGGGTTTAGGGTTTGGGGTTCCAAGTTTCAGGTTTAGGGATTAGGATTTAAAGTTTAGGTTTTAGGGTTTAGATTTTAGGGTTTGGGGTTTGGGGTTTGGGGTTTAGGGGTTTTGGGTTTTGGGTTTAGGTTGTTGGGTTTGGGCTTTCTGGTTTAGGATTTAGGGTTTAGTGTTTTAGGGCTTAGGATTTAGGGTTAGGGGTTATGGTTTAGAGTTTAGGGATTAGGATTTAGGGTGTTGGGTTTAGGGTTTAGGGGTTAGGGTTTAAGGTTTAGAGTTTAGGGTTTCGTGTTTCAGGTTTAGGGTTCAGGGTCTAGGGTTTAGGGTTTCAAGTTTAAAGTTTAGGATTTCAGCTTTTGGGTTTAGAGTTTAGGATTTAGGGTTTAGGGTTTAGCGTTTGGGTGTTAGGGTTTAGGGTGTAGGGTTAGGGTTAGGGTCTAGGGTTAGGGATTAAGTTTACGGTCTAGGATTTAGGGTTTAGGGTCTAGGATTTAGGGTTTAGGGTTTAGGATCTAGGGTTTAGGGTTTATTGGCAGGGTTTCATGTTTAGGGTTTAGGGTTTAGGGTTTAGGGTTTATTATTTAGGGCTTAACATTTAGGGTTTAGGGTTTAGTGTTTAAAGTTTAGTGTTTAGGGTTTATGGATTGAGGTTTAGGGTTTATGGTTTATGGTTTAGGGCTTAAGGCTTAGGTTTCAGGGTTTAGGGGTTAGGGTTTTAGGTTTAGGGTTTAGGGTTTAGGGTTTTGGGTTTTGAATTTAGGGTTTAGGGTTTAGGGTGTAGGGTTTTGAGTTTAGGGTTTAGAGTTTAGGGTGTAGGGATCTAAGTTTAGAGTTTAGGTTTAGGGTTTAGAGTTTAGGGTTTAGGGTTTAGGGTTTAGGTGTAGGATTTTGGGTTTAGGGTTTAGGGTTTAGGGTTTAAGGGCATAGGGTTTAGGGTTTAGTGTTTAGGGTTTAGGGTTTAGGTGTCAAGGTTTAAGGTTTAGGGTTTAGGGTTTAGGGTTTAGGGTTTGGGGTTCCAAGTTTTGGATTTAGGGATTAGGTTTTAGAGTTTAGGGTTTAGGGTTTAGGGATTAGGGTTTAGGGTTTATGTTTTATGATTTAGGATTTAGGGGTTTAGGGTTTTTTTAAATTATTTTAACGACCCTTGGGGGGGTCAGGGGCTTAGCAGCACCCCCAGGACTTAACATAAATAAACAAAAGATCAAAGTACATGGAGGGGGACATAAAACCTTACCTCCAGCCTATGGTGGTTCCTAGTCAACTAACCTACTAAGGTCGGTTAACTAGTCTCCATTCTAAAAAAGAGACACGTAGATACTATGCACCTACTGAGAGGTCTCCTCTCGATACAAAGAATCTAGGAAGCATAAAATAAGGGAGACTCTTCCCTTACAAAATAAGAAGAGAAACCTAGACAAAATCACCTTCTTACCATCTTCATAAAAGATGTGATCATAAGATCATAGCTTAGTTGAAGATGGTAAGAAGGTGAACAAGTGGGAACCTGTTTTCAAGACAAGGCCTTACTCAAGGGGGTTGCTTGATTCTCTTCAATTTCCTTCGCCTAAAATTAGATATCCCCATTTTGTCAAGAATGCAATATCCTCGAACTTCTTTTGGTAACTGCTGATGAGAGTAGTACTGCTGGCTGTGTATTCCAGTGAATGGTTGTGCTTTGAGAGTACATCTGCAGCAAAATTAGCTTCCCTGTAAACATGTTTACAATGAAAAAATTCCAGCAGCTTGACTAGATCGTGCAGCTCAATGATAAAGTTGTTTATGCTCCACGGAGGTTTGATTGCACTCTTCAGCCACTTAACTAGAAGTTTGGAGTCAACCTCCAATATGACCCTTCTATAACCATGCTGTATGCACCATGTGATCCCAATAATTGTTGCCTGGACTTCAGCTTGGTTGTTGGAACCAACCCCAAGAGGAGCAGCAAAGGCAATATCAATTGACCTTTATGATCCCTTAAAATGCCCCCTGCTCCCATGCTGCCCGGATTCTCCAATGCACTCCCATCAGTGTTTAATTTGACCATGGTTGGGGGTGGTTTGTACCAGCACACTTGGATAACTTTCATAGCCTGTTGGCATCTCTCCATGATCTTGACAATTTCCAGTCAGTTTATAGGCCAAGAGACTGTTGGGAAGATAGTAGTAAGCATCATATATATATGTCTTTGGTAATGGCATATTTCACTCTGGTGGAACTAGATTTTTTACCCCCATATTTATTCGCTCATCTATTTTTCCATAGATTCCAAATGATGAATATTGGGGTAACTTGGAGGATCAACCTGTGAATTTCATTCTTGTGCTTGGTAATCCACCACCTCATTAACAGGTTTCTCAACGGAGTATCATAATGATGAATCCCTAAGGGGCTGGAGAAGTGTTTCCAGATGTGCTTGGTAAAGTGACCTTCAACAAAGATGTGGGGAATATAATCAGTACCAGGTCTGTAACAGCAAGAGCAGTCTGCTGGTTGATGCCCGAAAGCTGTAATTTTTTCATTAGTGGGCAGTTTCCCTTTTACAGCTCTCCACAAGTGAAAGGAAATGTTGAAAGGAACATGCTTGTCCAACAGCATGATTAAAATACAAGTTAAAAAAGAAGTTGAAAAAATAGAAGAAACCAAAAGTACAAAAATACAAGAATTAGAAAAGGAATTAGAAAAATTAAAAGAATTATATGCTATAAAACAAGCAGAAGAACAAAAAGAATTAGAAAAAGAACAAG
>JAJONR010003566.1:0-41087 GCA_029582245.1 Solanum etuberosum | reverse complement strand
TCTATTCTAGAAATAATGTCATATGAGACTTGTATTTTCGTTTGAATCAATTGTAATACTTTAGAGGCTTATGCACGTGACAACCAGGTTTTGGGGGTATATTTGAGTTTATTAGTGTTTCTCCATTAATCGATGGTGTTAATCTAATTTTTCTTGTTTTACTTCCGTATTTATCATATTAATTCAATTTTACGCAGGCTTATCTTAAGAATCTATACAACGGTTTCATAGATTGAGTGTATATCAAAGAGGGTCATCATACGACAACTACAATGATATCGATGCTTACTTGGTTGGAGTTATGGATCATTTTACTTCTCCTATCGTTGTCAAATAAAGAACCTAACTTGTAGGTTAGGGTCGATACTACGAGGAATATGGTTTAGACATAGGCTAATCTAGATTATCTAAGTTTAGTCAAACTACTTTCGAAAAATGGGTGATTTGTAAATAAAAAATAGTTGAATGATTTAAAGTAAAAAGTAACAAGTAATCATAATTCGCAGTTTGAATTATCAATATGAGATGAAAACTAGAGTACATGTGTTCCCCACAAGTTCTTAACGTAGTAATTCCAATAATAGTAACTCTATCCTAGTCATAACATGCAAGGTTGGTAAGTTATGTATCTCTAAGTGATTGATCCTCCAAATAGGGAATTTCACTACTCAACTTGGTCTGTCTATGGGTGTATGCCTTACTAACCGTTACCCTTAACCCGTGATTAGCCTTCACTGTAAGTGGGTCAGGCTATTAGATAGTGGATTACTGATTAATAACGTTTCAAAGACACTTCATCAAATTCTAAGTGTCAACAGTCGTTAATCAGTATAAAACCCAACTAAATGAGTTGGGGTCGAACCCACAGGGTGCGGACCGTATCAAATTCTATTAGGAAGTAAATATGTGATTCTAATCGGTTATAGAAGTAGAAATTATCGAAATCAAACAAAATAAGTCAAAGGTTTGACAACGAATGTCAGATGGGGGGTTTTAAGATATCAATTAACAACTACGATAATCACTAAAATAGGGGATTAGACAAGTAGGAAGGAATTCTCGGGATGTGATCGATTATAAGATAATTTCACTATATGGATAATTGGAGCTTAATAATAAAGTGTTGAATCACTATGGGTAGGATAGACTATAGGTGCAATAGTTTTCTCTCGAACAACTATTACGGTTCAGGCGAGTTCTCTCGAACCTCGACAAGCTTGACTACCAAAGAGCCCAAAACCTTAATTTATCTACTCTCTCGAGCTAGATAGGTAGGAATGAGTTAAGATTCACTCTCTCGAGCTGAACCCATAAGAACCCACACACTACAATCATCAATCGATAACCTTGGTTTTAGAAGCTCTCTCTCGAGCAAGCCCAAAATACTAAGCTAAAATTATATTTGCAATTACAATTCATAAATTACTACTCAGCTATCAATCAAACCCACATTAAAACAACATTTAAATCATTAAACAACAATACCCATAAGCTAATTAAGAAAATAATCACATAATGACACCCCAAGAATTGGGGTTTTAGCCAAGCATCATAAAAAGATAGAAATTAATACCAAAAACATTCTCCATAATCTGGGTATTGCAATCCATGTCTTTAAAATGATCCAAAAATACTAAAAATCAAAGACCCACATTGAATCTACTTGAAAAATCCTTCAAATTTTTTCTCCCATGGAAAATACTAAGAAAACTCTCCCATAACTAAAAAAAACTAAAACTGGACTTTAATAATGAAAATCGGACCCTTTGAACTCTTTGGAGAATTCAATTTATAGTTTCCCAAATTTCAGCTGCAAGGACCATAAGGCGAGGTAAGTCGAGCGTCGCCGACCAGGCCGGCGATGCGCCAATCACTCCATCTCATCGCCGGTCTTCCTTGGCTTTTAGTCCTCAAGGTTCTGTGACTTTAGGCGATCCAGAATGTGTCACTGATTCAGTCGGCGGTCTGCCAAATGTCCAAATCCATCGCCAAATTGGTTTCTCCCCAGGGTTGGCAGTCTGGAACTTTAGGCGAGCTGAAGTGCCACTCGGCGAGTTGCCGAGTGGCTTAGGTGATTCTCAGCTTTTGTTATCTTCAGGCTTTTTCATCTTTTTAGTTCCTTTTCACCCGGTAATGTCCTTGCCTTGCTGTTTTTTCCTTGTTTGCTGCAAATCAACATTTTAACATTAGTACGGAGCATAAATTAGGCATTTGAAGAAAATAAACTATCAAAACAAAGCCTTAAATGAGTCGAAATCTTGGACTCATCAATTACCACATCTAATTCTATGTTGGTTAATCCCTTTCTCATTTGTTACCTCCTTGTTCTGGCAAGTAGGAATGAGGTGAGTTCTAACGTTGTGCACCGTTAAAAATAGTTCTAAACGAAAGGAATAACAATATATGCATAAACACTTTTCAAGAATTACTTAGTTATTGGTTTTACTTTGTTAATTAATCATGGTTTTCACAACCCTAATAGTTGTGGCTTTAGTTATTCATGCTTGAGTTCTCACAATTCATATTTGAGTTTGCAATAGAAATCATGAACATACAATGGGAATAAATGAATCAGAAATCTTGAATTGAAAATTAAAAGCAAATTGCATAAATGAACTTCAAGAATTAAGATGCCAAAAGTGTTTGCACAATAATCCTCAAAGCTAAAATAAAGTCTCCAAAAAGGTCTAACAACCAAAAAATGAAAAAATACAACTTATATTCATAGAAACTAAATCCTAAACCAAGTAGGAAATGAAAATATAGGAAATTTTGGTTTGGGCAGTTTTGATCAACGGCACTCAACGATGGTCCGCGGATCAGCCAACGGTCCGTGAGTCCGCTTCGTGTTTCAACAGTTGGCCAAAGTATCATAGTCTGCAAATGATGGTCATCACCTACGGCCCGTAGGTCTATGCACGGTCTGTCCTGTTTCGCTGTGGTTAAAGCACTGGAACTCAACTTTCTAAATCAAACGACAACCTATCAATGACGGTCCATCACTCAGACTACGGGATGTCATTAACCTCCGTGGCTTCACACTTAGTTAGACTTCTTTGAACTCATGATGCACGTCTCCACATACGGCTCGTCAACTTAACGACGGCTCATAGGTAGGCTTCATCAATTGCCATTTTCTACTTCTTCAGCTCTCTTTTTTCCACTCAACTCCATCAAACCTAATTCCTACAAAACAAGATCAAAATACCAACATATCTAATAACAAACTGCCCAAGACTCACACAAACTTTAACTATAATGCATCAAAAATACCGTTAACTCATAGTACATCAACACCCTCAACTTAAAATCATTGCTTGTCCTCAAACGACACAATAAACTCTAAACGACACTCATGCAGAAGCAAACACACAAACTCAAGAAATCACTTGGCTTTCTTGATCAACTCTTTCACACATTGCACATCTTTTCATTTAGACTCAATAAGCTAAATCATATGGATCAAAACATTACATAGACAAACCAATAGATATCATCACAGGCACAGACAACAATCACAAAGATACCAACTTTCCAACAATGTAACTAGTGTCCTTACCACAAAGAAATCTTTTTTCTAACACAAAACTTGATATTCTTGCTAACGATTTAGTAAACACTCACGCTCAGTAGTGAATTCAGATATAGTTAGTGCTCAATACTGTCACGACCCAAGGTAACCCCTAGATGTAACATGGCGTATAGAACCCCGAAGGACCCCATACAAGCCACTTAACTTTCATACCATAAGAAATAGAACAATAAGAGTAAAACAATAGTCCAAGTCCAATAGTTTTTATAAAAGAAAAGCGGAAGTCTAAAATACTTGTCTCAATATAGCCATCTAGTACAATAGAATGAAATTGGGCCTAGCCCATAAATAACCTCTAAAAGAGAAATACCTGAAATAAAGTGAAACAATAAAACTCAGTGAAGCATGAGGACTCACCGAAGCTGGGAATCTTAAACCTAACCACTAGCCATAAAACTGAGAAACCTGACTGTCGGACCATACATTTGGGGAAATGTAGGCAAGTGTAAGCGTTATTTCAAAATAATGTACCAAGTATGATAGCTGTCACGCCCCGAGGCTACCTCCTTGTGTAAACACGGGACCTACGAGTGACCCCAAGCTAACCCTGAGCTGGCATATCATAAGCATACTTAAAAGAATTATTGTGCCGAAGCATAAGAAATGAGGTAAACTAAATGATGGGGAATACCCAATCTAAGTCTAAATATATAAATACTGAAAAAGAGTTTAGAATACTGAACTATAACTCAAAAGCTAAAGTTGAATCTGTCTATGTCTGAAATAAGCCTCTAAGTGACTAGAGATGCTAGGACATGTCCCCAGCTAACTCTAGTAAAAACTGAAACTAAAAGAAAAGACTAAAATAGGAAACATGTCTATTGTCCTCGAAGAAAGAGGACTCGCCACTGAAGCTGCTGAACTGGAGATTGGGAATCGATCTATGCATGATTTGGATGCTGAGAAACTGAACCTATATCACGAGAAGATGTAGTACAGAGTATTCGTCAATACTTGAAAGGTACTGAGCATGCAGGATAGAATAAAGCTGAACAATATATACATAACTGAATAAAGCATACTGATCAATGATATAAGATTAAGATTAAGAATGTATTGAACATGAACTAAACTGAATGCAATGACCAAGTACTTAACGTGCTGAAACTGAATACTGAAATATAATTGGGAACCTGGTCAATGCAATAGAGTCTGACTGTGGGAGCTACTAATAACTGACATAAAACCACGTGAGCTAAACGTGGAGTCTGATGTATACGCCCCATTGAGAGGACCCAATATACCTTGCAAAGGGTATAGAGGCATCACTGGCGTGATCACTAAATGTAATGCCCACATAGGGGACTTATAACCCTACGGGGGCACGCAGTTTTGGGGCAATGAGGGTGACTGACCCCAATCCAACTTGGTGTTAAGCATACTCCCAATAGAATGTATAAATTACAACATAATTGAAATAAACTAGATAACTCGATATTCAGATATGCTATCTGAAAATGCGACATTGTAATAGTAATAATGAGACATTCAATATCTGAGGCATGCATATTTGTTTAAACTAGCCTAGCTAGTGTAATTCATGAACTAAACGAATCTACACCACTAGGGTTCTGAATATGATGCAAGGAACTAAGCAACAATATGATAATCTAATTTGGATCATAGGGGAAACGACCAAAATGAGCCGAACTTAAAAGTTGTCAAGGCCACCGATGGCCAGACCGACAGACCGTGGATGGACCGATGGTCCATCCTGGCAGGCATCGACGGGGTTCTGGGAGCTGGAATCTGGGGGTCTCGACCACAGTCTGGACCACAGACCGTGGTCCCACCTACGGACCGTGGATCCTGCCATGGGTCGACCCTTGGCAGATCCTATGGTCCGTAGGTGGCACCCGTCGGTGGCACCTGCAACTTCTTAAATTATGTTGGTTTAGTTTTTTTAGGGTACGGGGTGTTACATTATCTCTTCCTTGGGAACATTCGTCCTCTAATGAAGTCTAAACTAGCTGAGAAAGGGAGGGAAGGAGCGGCACACCCTACCACTAACTGCTAAAACTGATTTATGACTGAACTAAGTTCCAAGAACATGCAAATACGCTGAAATTGCAAGTATAACTGAAGGAACATGATACTAAGACCGAATTCATGGAAGAGTAAACTAAGAGACATGAGAGGAACTATTACCTTTTGCTGGAATGGAATCGGAAGGAAAGAGATGAGGATACTTGGCCTTCATGGCTGCTTCTGCTTCCCAAGTAGCTCCCTGTACGGACTGACTCCTCCACAAAACCTTAACTAAAGTGACTTCTTTTTTCCTTAACCTACGAACCTGAAAATCAAGGATTTCAACTGGCACCTCTTCATAAGTCAGACTATCTTTCACAGCCACACTCTCTAATGGTACTATATGTGTTGGATCACCCACACACTTCTTCAACAAGGAGATGTGAAAAACTGGATGGACTGCTGCTAGTTCTTCTGGCTACTCTAGCTTATATGCCGCATTACCAACCCTTTTTAGAATCTTGTAAGGACCTATATACCATGGACTGAGTTTCCCTTTCTTGCCAAATCCCATCGCCCCTTTCATAGGTTACACTTTTAGGAAGACCCAATCATCAATTTGGAACTCCAAGTCCCTTCTCCTTACATCTGCATAAAACTTCTGGTGACTTTAGGCTGTCCTAAGTCTATCTCTGATGAGCTGAACTTTTTCCATAGCCTCATGAACCAAATCTAGCCCTATCAAGGTTGCTTCACCTACCTCAAACCAACCAACTGGAGATCTACATCTACGCCCATTCAATGCCTCATAAGGGGCCATCTGAATACTGGAATGGTAGTTATTATTGTAGGCAAACTCTATAAGATTAAGGTGATCATCCCAACTGACCTTGAAATCGATCACACAAGCTCTCAACATGTCCTCTAAACTCTGAATGGTACTCTCTGCCTGTCCATCCGTCTGTGGATGAAATGCTCTGCTAAGATTAACATGGGTACCAATATCTTTCTGAAACGATTTCCATAAATGAGAGGTAAATTGAGGACCTCTATCTGAGATGATAGACAAAGGAACCCCATGCAACCTGACTATCTCATTAATGTAAAGCTTGGCATAGCCCTCCACCGACTGTGTAGTCTTGACAGCCCAAACGTGAGCAGACTTAGTAACTCTGTCTACTATTACCCACATGGAAGCATGTTGTCTGCGAGTACGAGGTAAACCCGTAATGAAGTCCATGTTGATCACTTCCCACGTCCATGTAGGAATGTTAATCTCTTGAGTCATACCTCCTTATTTCTGATGTTCTACCTTCACCTTCTGACAATTTGGGCACTTAGCCACAAAATCTGCTATAACCCTCTTCATGCAATTCTACAAAAGATGTCCCGCAAATCACGGTACATCTTAGTGGCACCTGGATGAATAGAATACCTGGAACTATGGGCTTCTGTAAGGATATGCTGTCTCAACTCACCCACCTTAGGAACACATAAACGACCTTGGTGGCGAAGCACACCATCTCCCCCTTGGGAGAAAACCTCAACTTTCTGTTGGTGAACTACACCTTTAAACTGAAGCAATATAGGGTCATTGTCTTGTTTCTCCTTAACCTCCACTACCAATGAAGATTCTGACCCATTCTGAACTGTTACACTAACATCTGAGATGTTCATAAGGCAAACTCCTAGGAGAGCAAGCCGGTGAACATCCTTCTTTATTTCCTTCCTTTCTTCCTCAACATGCGCTTCACTACCCATACACAGTCTGCTAAGAGCATCATCTACAACATTGGCCTTACCAGGATGGTAAAGCACATTCATATCATAGTCCTTGAGGAATTCCAGCCATCTCCTCTGACAAAGATTCAACTCTTTCTGGGTGAACACATACTGAAGGCTCTTATGATCTGTGAACACATCTACATGAACACCATACAAGTAATGGCTCCAAATTTTTAGGGCAAGCACCACCGTTGCAAGCTCAAGGTCATGAGTCAGGTAGTTCTTCTCATGCACCTTAAGCTGTCTAGAAGCATAAGTTATAACCTTACCTCGTTGAATCAACACACAACCTAGGCCAACTCTGGATGCATCACAATAGATCACATAACCGTCTGAACCCTCTGGTAAAGTCAAAACAGGAGTTGTAGTCAACCTAGTTTTCAGTTCTGCGAAGCTCCTCTCACACTCATCTGACCACTTGAACTTAAACTTCTTCTAAGTCAACTTAGTCAATGGAGAATATATGGATGAAAATCCATCCACAAACCTTCTGTAATAACAGGCTAAACCCAAGAAAATTTTGATATCTGCAAGAGAGGGGGGTCTGGGCCATTGCTTCACTGCCTCAATTTTCTGAGATTCCACTCGGATCCCTTCACTAGACACTATATGACCAAGGAAAGAAACAGATTGCAACCAAAACTCATATTTGCTAAACTTAGCGAATAACTGGTGATCTGATGAAGCCATTATCTAGAAGGTCTTTCAACTGATCTTTCAATTCCTTCAGCTCAACTGGAGCCATTCTGTAAGGAGGAATATAAATAGGCTGGGTATATGGAAAGAGATCAATTCTGAAGTCTATTTCCCTTTCGGGAGGAATTCCAGAAAGATCTTCTGGAAACACTTCTGGAAAATTACTGACTCAAAAGTTGGGGTTTCAGAGCTGGAATCCTTAACCCAAACTAAATGATAGATATACCCCTTGGAAATCATCTTTCTGTCCTTAAGGTAGGAAATGAATCGACCTCTAGGCACTGAGCTACTACCATTCCATTCTAAGACTGGTTCGCTTGGAACCTGAAACTGAACAACCCTGATTCTACAATCGACTGAGGCATAACAGGACTGTGACCAATCCATGCCTCGAATGATATCAAGGTCTACCATTTCTAACTCTACAACATCTGCTGAGGTGACTTTCTGAGAGACTGAGACATGACAATTTCTGAATACGCTTCTAGCTATAACAGGGTCACCTACTGGAGTAGAGATTGAAAAGGGTTCTAAAAGAGTTTCTGAACTGACATAGAAGTTCATTGTTATATAAGGAGTTACAAAGGAAAGAGTAGCCCCTGGATCTAACAAAGCATAAACATCCAAATGAAAGACTCGTAATGTACCAGTGACCACATCAGGAGAATCTTCCTGGTCCTGGCGAGCCTGAAAAGCATACGACCTGTTCTGGCACTGACAGCCATCTATACTAGATGAAGTACCCTGGTAAGTTGGGAGACATGTTGGTGCTACTGGAGCTGTAGACTGAGCCCTACTATTGTTACCTCCTTGCCCTTATTTGGCAGAAGGCCAATCCCTCAACCTATGGCCAGACTGACCACATCCAAAACATCCTTCTTTCCCTGCAAGACACTCGGCCGGATGGTTCTTACCACATTTTGGACAAGTTGGGTAGGTTCTGCTACCTTAAACACTCCCTTGAGACTTAGAGTCTGGTGCCCTACTTTTCTGATCTTGTCTAAACTTGGGAGATGGAGCACTAGCTAAAGAAGGTGATGGAGCTGAAGACCTTTGCTGAAACTGTGAGCAATTTCCACCTCCCGATTTCTGCTGAGACTACTCATAGTTACCTGTCCTAACCTTTTTGTTGTCCTTAGTCATTTCCCTAAGCTTATCTCCCTCAACCTGCTGAGCATGAGTCATGAGCCTAGAGATATTCATCTCATCTAACAACATGGCATTTCTGCACTCTGTTTTTACCAAGTCGGACACTCCATACAGAAACTTACTCATCTGTGCCCTTGAATCAGCAACCATATGAGAAGCATACCTGGAGAGTTGGGTGAACATGAGTCCGTACTATTGGACTGACATTGTACCTTGCCTCAAATTCATTAATTCCTGAGCCTTAGACTCCCTAAACTCTCTCGGGAAGAATCTGTCCAGAAAAGGTCCAGTAAAGCATTCCCAAGTCATAGGAGCTGCATCAATATCCATGTTTTCCTTCCATTGAGTGAACCAAATGTGAGCTACATCCTTGAGCTGGTAGGATGCCAACTCTACCCTATCATTCCCAGTTACCTGCATCACTCCAAAGATCTTCTTAACCTCATCGATAAAATTTTGTGGGTACTCACCAACCTGCGACCCTAGAAACTATAATGGGTTCATCCGAATGAAATAACAAACCTTGGCTGCAGCTGACCCATTATTAGCATTGGGAACTGGGGCCTGCTGATTATTCTGGTTAGTGACACTCTGAGCCAAAAACTGAATCGCATTTCGAAACTCTACATTCGAAACCTCTTGATCTGGGACTAAAGGAGTTGCGTTAGCATTCCTAGCGTTATCTATACGAGGAGGCATGATCTGAAACGCATAACGATGAGTTAGAAGTAGATCATACCCACACACGATAAGAATAGCAAAGAAAGTGAAGTTTTCCTATAACACTTTGTAGCCTCCTTCTCATTAGATGTGGTGCACTTCACACCCATGAAAAAGACTCTACTTAGTGCGGCTTTTCAGACATCCTAGGACACTCTGTGATACCAAGTTTGTCACACCCCGAGCCTACCCCCTTGGCGTAAACACGGGACCTAGGATCACGATTGACTCCAAGCTAACCCAAAGCTGGCATATCATAAGCATACTTAAAAGAATTACTATACGGAAGCATAAGACATGAGGTAAACTAAATGATGGGGAATACCCAATCTTAGTCAGGATATATAAATACTGAAAAAGAGTTTAGAAGACTGACCTATAACTCAAAATCTAAAGCTGAATCTGTCTATGTCTGAAATAAGCCTCTAACTGACTAGAGATGCTAGGACATGTCCCCATCTAACTCTAGTAAACACTGAAACTAAAATAAAAGAATAAAATAGGAAACATGTCTATTGTCCTCGAAGAATGAGGACTCGCCACTGAAGTTGCTGAACTGGAGATCAAGAATCGATCTATGCATGATTTGGATGCTGAGAACCTGAACCTATATCACGAGAAGATGTAGTGCAGAGTATGCGTCAGTACTTGAAAGGTACTGAGCATGCATGATAGAATAAAGCTGAACAATATATACATAACTGAATAAAGCATACTGATTAATGATATAAGATTAAGAATGTATTGAACATGAACTAAACTAAATGCAATGACCATGTACTTAACGTGCTGAAACTGAATACTGAAATATAATTGGGAACCTAGTCAATGCACTAGAGTCTGACTATGGGAGCTACTAATAACTGACATAAAACCACGTGAGCTAAACGTGGAGTTTGATGTATACGCCCCATTGAGAGGACCCAATATACCTTGCAAAGGGTATAGAGGCATGACTTGCGTGATCACTAAATATAATGCCCAAATAGGGGACTTATAACCCTACAGGGGCACGTAGTTTTGGGGCAATGAGGATGACTGACCCCAGTCCAACTCGGTGTTAAGCATACTCCCAATAGAATGTATAAATTACAACATAATTGAAATAAACTAGATAGCTCGAGATTCAGATATGCTAACTGAAAATGCAACATTGTAATACTAATAATGAGATATTCAATATCTGAGGCATGCATATTTGTTTAAACTAGCCTAGCTAGTGTAATTCATGAACTAAACGAATCTACACCACTAGGGTTCTGAATATGATGCAAGGAACTAAGCAACAATATGATAATCTGATTTGGATCATAGGGGAAATGACCAAAATGACCCAAACTTAAAAGCTGTCAGGGTCACCGACGGCCAGACCGACAGACTGTGGATGGATCGGTCCATCCTGGCAGGCGTCGATGGGGTTCTGGGAGCTGGAATCTGGGGGTCTCGACCACGGTCTGGACCACAGACCTTGGTCCCACCTACGGACTGTGGATCCTGCCGTGGGTCGACCCTTGGCAGATTTTTCCTGGGGTTCTGGGAGGGGGTTGCAGGTGGCCAACCACGATCCCCACCTACGGTCCGTGGGTCACCCTACAGTCCGTAGGTGGCACCCGTCGGTGGCACCTGCAACTTCTTAAATTATGTTGGTTTAGTTTTTTTAGGGTACGGGGTGTTACATTATCTCCTCCTTGGGAACATTCGTCCTCTAATGAAGTCTAAACTTGCTGAGAAAGGGAGGGAAGGAGCTGCACACCCTACCACTAAGTGCTAAAACTGATTTCTGACTGAACTAAGTTCCAAGAACATGTAAATACGCTGAAATTGCAAGTATAACTGAAGGAACATGATACTAAGACCGAATTCATGGAAGAGTAAACTAAGAGAGATGAGAGGAACTATTACCTTTAGCTGGAATGGAATCGGAAGGAAAGAGATGACGATACTTGGCCTTCATGGCTGCTTCTGCTTCCCAAGTTGCTCCCTGTACGGACTGACTCCTCCACAAAACCTTAACTGAAGCGACTTCTTTATTCCTTAACCTACGAACCTGAAAATCAAGGATTTCAACTGGCACCTCTTCATAAGTCAGACTATCTTTCACAGCCACACTCTCTAATGGTATTATATATGTTGGATCACCCACACACTTCTTCAACAAGGAAATGTGAAAAACTGGATGGACTGCTGCTAGTTCTTCTGGCAACTCTAGCTTATATGCCACATTACCAACCCTTTTTAGAATCTTGTAAGGACCTACATACCATGGACTGAGCTTCCCTTTCTTGCCAAATCCCATCGCCCCTTTCATAGGTTACACTTTTAGGAAGACCCAATCATCAATTTGGAACTCCAAGTCCCTTCTCCTTACATCTGCATAAAACTTCTGGCGACTTTAGGCTGTCCTAAGTCTATCTCTGATGAGCTGAACTTTTTCCATAGCCTTATGAACCGAATCTGGCCCTATCAAGGTTGCTTCACCTACCTCAAACCAACCAACTGGAGATCTACATCTACGCCCATTCAATGCCTCATAAGGGGCCATCTGAATACTGGAATGGTAGTTATTATTGTAGGCAAACTCTATAAGATTAAGGTGATCATCCCAACTGACCTTGAAATCGATCACACAAGCTCTCAACATGTCCTCTAAAGTCTGAATGGTACGCTCTGCCTGTCCATCCGTCTGTGGATGAAATGCTCTGCTAAGATTAACATGGGTACCAAGATCTTTCTGAAACGATTTCCAGAAATGAGAGGTAAATTGAGGACCTCTATCTAAGATGATAGACAAAGGAACCCCATGCAACCTGACTATCTCATTAATGTAAAGCTTGGCGTAGCCCTCCGCCGACTATGTAGTCTTGACAGCCAAAAAGTGAGCGGACTTAGTAATTCTGTCTACTAATACCCAAATGGAATCATGTTGTCTGCGAGTACGAGGTAAACCCGTAATGAAGTCCATGTTGATCACTTCCCACGTCCATGTAGGAATGTTAATCTCTTGAGTCATACCTCCTTGTTTGTGATGTTCTACCTTCAACTTCTGATAATTTGGGCACTTAGCCACAAAATCTACTATAACCCTCTTCATGCCATTCAACAAAAGATGTCCCGCAAATCATGGTACATCTTAGTGGCACCTGGATGAATAGAATACCTGGAACTATGGGCTTCTGTAAGGATATGCTGTCTCAACTCACCCACCTTAGGAACACATAAACAACCTTGGAGGCGAAGCACACCATCTCCCCCTTGGGAGAAAACCTCAACTTTCTGCTGGTGAACTACACCTTTCAACTGAAGCAATATAGGGTCATTGTCTTGTTTCTCCTTAACCTCCGCTACCAATGAAGATTCTGACCCATTCTGAACTATTACACTAACATCTGAGATGTTCATAAGGCAAACTCCTAGGAGAGCAAGCCGGTGAACATCCTTCTCTATTTCCTTCCTTTCTTCCTCAACATGCGCTTCACTACCCATACACAGTCTGCTAAGAGCATCAGCTACAACATTGGCCTTACCAGGATGGTAAAGCACATTCATATCATAGTCCTTGAGGAATTCCAGCCATCTCCTCTGACAAAGATTAAACTCTTTCTGGGTGAACACATACTGAAGGCTCTTATGATCTGTGAACACATCTACATGAACACCATACAAGTAATGGCTCCAAATCTTTAGGGCAAGCACCACAGTTGCAAGCTCAAGGTCATGAGTCGGGTAGTTCTTCTCATGCACCTTAAGCTGTCTAGAAACATAAGTTATAACCTTACCTCGTTGAATCAACACACAACCTAGGCCAACTCTGGATGCATCACAATAGACCACATAACCGTCTGAACCCTCTGGTAAAGTCAAAACAGGAGTTGTAGTCAACCTAGTTTTCAGTTCTACGAAGCTCCTCTCACACTCATCTGACCACCTGAACTTAACCTTCTTCTAAGTCAACTTAGTCAATGGAGAATCTATGGATGAAAATCCTTCCACGAGCCTTCTGTAATAACAGGCTAAACCTAAGAAAATTTTGATATCTGTAAGAGAGGTGGGTCTGGGCCATTGCTTCACTGCCTTAATTTTCTGAGAATCCACTCGGATCCCTTCACTAGACACTATATGACAAAGGAAAGCAAAAGATTGCAACCGAAACTCATATTTGCTAAATTTAGTGATTAACTGGCGATCTTTGAGAGTTTGAAGGAAAAATCTCAAATGAGTCGCATGTTCTTCCTCATTTCTAGAGTAAATGAGAATATCATCAATAAAGACGATAACGAACAAGTCCAAATACTGCTTGAATACCCTGTTCATTAAATAGATGAAAGCTGCAGGAGCATTTGTTAGTCCAACTGACATAACTACAAATTCATATTGACTATACCAAGTTCTGAAGGCTATTTTTGGGATGTCACAATCTTGGACTCTGAGCTGATGATAATCGGATCTGAGGTCTATTTTTGAAAAATGACTAGCACCCTGAAGTTGGTCGAACAAGTCATAAATCCTGGGGATAGGGTACTTATTCTTAATTGTGACTTTGTTCAACTGCCGATAGTCAATGCACATCCTGAGAGAGCCATATTTCTTTTTCACAAATAACACTGGAGCACCCCATGGAGAAATACTAGGTCTGATGAAGCCATTATCTAGAAGGTCTTTCAACTGCTCTTTTAATTCCTTAAGCTCAGCTGGAGCCATTCTGTAAGGAGGAATATAAATAGGCTGGGTATGTGGAAAGAGATCAATTCTGAAGTCTATTTCCCTTTCGGGAAGAATTCCAGGAAGATCTTCTGGAAACACTTCTGGAAACTACCTGACTCAAGAGTTGGGGTTTCAGAGCTGGAATCCTTAACCCGAACTAAATGATAGATATACCCCTTGGAAATCATCTTTCTGTCCTTAAGGTATGAAATGAATCGACCTCTAGGCACTGAGCTACTACCATTCAATTCTAAGACTGGTTCACTTGGAACCTGAAACCGAACAACCCTGATTCTACAATCGACTGAGGCATAATAGGAATGTGACCAATCCATGCCTCGAATGATATCAAGGTCTACCATTTCTAACTCTACAACATCTGCTGAGGTGACTTTCTGAGAGACTGAGACAGGGCAATTTCTGTATACTCTTCTAGCTATAACAGGGTCACCTACTGGAGTAGAGACTGAAAAGGGTTCTGAAAGAGTTTCTTGACTGACATAGAAGTTCATTGTTATATCAGGAGTTACAAAGGAAAGAGTAGCCCCTGGATCTAACAAAGCATAAACATCCAAATGAAAGACTTGTAATGTACCAGTGACCACATCAGGAGAATCTTCCTGGTCCTGGCTAGCCTGAAAAGCATACGACCTGTTCTGGCACTGACTACCACCTATACTAGATGAAGTACCCTGTTGAGTTGGGTGACATGTTGGTGCTGCTGGAGCTGTAGACTGAGCCCTACTATTGTTACCTCTTTGCCCCTATTTGGTAGAAGGCCAATCCCTCAACCTATGGCCAGACTGACCACATCCAAAACACCCTTCTTTCCCTGCAAGACACTCGCCCGGATGGTTCTTACCACATTTTGGACAAGTTGGGTAGGTTCTGCTACCTTAAACACTCCCCTGAGACTTAGAGCCTGGTGCCCTTCTTTTCTGATCTTGTCTAAACCTGGGAGATGGAGCACTATCTAATGAAGGTGCTGGAGTTGAAGACCTTTGCTGAAACTGTGAGCAATTTCCACCTCCCGATTTCTGCTGAGACTACTCATCGTTACCTGTCCTAGCCTTTTTGTTGTCCTTAGCCATTTCCCTAAGCTTATCTCCCTCAACCTGCTGAGCATGAGTCATGAGCCTAGAGATATTCATCTTATCTAACAACATGGCATTTCTGCACTCTGTTTTTACCAAGTCGGACACTCCACACATAAACTTACTCATCTGTGCCCTTGAATCAGCAACCATATGAGAAGCATACCTGGAGATTTGGGTGAACTTGAGTCTATACTATTGGACTGACATTGTACCTTGCCTCAAATTCATTAATTCCTGAGCCTTAGCCTCCCTCAACTCTCCTGGGAAGAATCTGTCCAGAAAAGCTCCAGTAAAGCATTCCCAAGTCACAGGAGCTGCATCAGTACCCCTGTTTTCCTTCCATTGAGTGAACCAAATGTGAGCTACATCCTTGAGCTGGTAGGATGCCAACTCTACCCTATAATTCCCAGTTACCTGCATCACTCCAAAGATCTTCTTAACCTCATCGATAAAATTTTGTGGGTTCTCACCAACCTGCGACCCTAGAAACTATGGTGGGTTCATCCAAATGAAATCACAAACCTTGGCTGCAGCTGACCCATTATTAGCATTGGGAACTGGGGACTGCTGATTGTTCTGGTTAGTGACACTCTGAGCCAAAAGCTAAATCACATTTCGAAACTCTACATTCGAAACCTCTTGATCTGGGACTGGAGGAGTTGCGTTAGCATTCCTAGGGTTAGCTCTATGAGGAGGTATGATCTGAAATGCATAACGATGAGTTAGAAGTAGATCATACCCATGCACGATAAGAATAGCAAAGAAAGTGAAGTTTTCCTATAACACTTTGTAGCCTCCTTCTCATTAGATGTGGTGCACTTCACACCCATGAAAAAGACTCTACTTAGTGCGGCTTTTCAGACATCCTAGGATACTTAAACCTAATGCTCTGATACCAAGTTTGTCACGCCCGAGACTACCCCCTTGGCGTAAACACGGGACCTAGGATCACGATTGACCCCAAGCTAACCCAGAGCTGGCATATCATAAGCATACTTAAAAGAATTACTATATGGAAGCATAAGACATGAGGTAAGCTAAATGATGGGTAATACCCAATCTAAGTCTGAATATATAAATACTGAAAAAGAGTTTAGAAGACTGAACTATAACTCAAAATCTAAAGTTGAATCTGTCTATGTCTGAAATAAGCCTCTAGAGATGCTAGGACATGTCCCCAGCTAACTCAAGTAAAAACTAAAACTAAAATAAAAGACTGAAATAGGAAACATGTCTATTGTCCTCAAAGAATGACGACTCACCACTGAAGCTACTAAACTGGAGATCGGGAACCGATTTATACGTGATTTGGATGCTGAGAACCTGAACCTATATCACGAGAAGATGTAGTGCAGAGTATGCGTCAGTACTTGATAGGTACTGAGCATGCAGGATAAAATAAAGTTGAACAATATATACATAACTGAATAAAGCATACTGATCAATGATATAAGATGAAGATGAAGAATATACTGAACATGAACAAAACTGAATGCAATGACGAAGTACATAACATGCTGAAACTGAATACTGAAATATAATTGGGAACCTGCTCAATGCACTAGAGTCTGACTATGGGAGCTACTAATAACCGACATAAAACCATGTGAGCTAAACGTGGAGTCTGATGTATATGCCCCATTGAGAGGACCCAATATACCTTGCAAAGGGTATAGAGGCATGACTGCCGTGATCACTAAATGTAATGCCCATAGAGGGGACTTATAACCCTACGGGGGCACGTAGTTCTGGGACTATTAGGCCCCTAAACTTAACTGCCATCCCCTAGACCTACGAACACTGTCGACGGACCATGGTCAGGAAGACAGACCATCCTGCACGGCCGTCGATGGTGGTCAGAAAGTTTGAAATTGGGGTTTTGGAACACGGCTCCTGGACAACGGACCGTTGACCCACCGACGGTCCAGTCATGGTTCCTGCCTGGAAAACTTTTTGGGTGGCCTTCCACGGACCCACTTACGGTCCGTGGTCAGACCCACGGGCTGTGGTTGGCCTTCGTGGATGGCACTCGGGATTCCTGAAATTTTCTATGGTGCCCTCTTTCGGGTCCGGGGTGTTACAATATCTCCCCCTTGGGACCATTCTTCCTGGAATGAGATTCAAGCTGGTACGAAAAGAGTAGGAGAGGAACTAACAATTCAACCTACAATGCAATTCATACAACTAAGGAGGAACTATCAACTCCAAGCTAAGAAATTATCAAAACATCATAAGAGGGGTGAAACGCAATCTAATAGCCCATCTTGCATGAAATGCACATATCCGAGGAGGAAACATCAACTCCAAGCTAACATTCGAGGAGGAAACATCAACTCCAAGCTAACAACATACTCAAATGCATATATCCGAGGAGGAAACTTCACTCCAAGCTAAAATCATGCACATATCATCTTATCAAGTAGTCTACATGCAATTCATACTCATGTTCACATAAACATGTAGAAATCAATCAAATTGACTCATTTTCTCAAAACTTGAAGTTTTCATGAATCATGCATAGTAAGGAAATCATGGAAACACATAAGACTCGTGACTCCAAAATAAAGAACAAACCATGAGGAACTCATTACCTCAAGCTAGAATAGGAGTAGAAGGAAAGAGATGAGGATATTGGGACATCATATCGGCCTCGGCCTCCCAAGTAGCACCCTCAACTAACTGATTCCTCCACAACACTTTTACAGAAGCTATTAATTTATTTCTCAACTTCTTGACTTGCCGTTCTAGAATCTCAACCGGAACCTCCTCATAAGAAAGATTGTCCTTAACTACCAAACCTTCTAAGGAAACTATGGATGTTGGATCACCAACACATTTCTTCAACAAAGATACATAGAAAACTGGATGCACCGATGCTAACTTATTTGGCAAATCTAACTCATAAGCAACCTTACCAACACGCCTCAAAATATGATATGGGCTCATATATCGGGGACTAAGCTTCCCCTTCTTACCAAACCTGACTACACCCTTCATAGGTGAGATTTTCAAGTAAACCCAATCATGAAGATCAAATTTAAGATCCTTTTTTCTCACATTAGCATAAGACTTTTGCTGACTTTGAGCCGTTTTAAACCTTTCTCTTATAAGTAGAACTTTCTCTATGTCCTCATGTACCAATTCGGGACCTATTAGGGTAACTTCACCCACCTCAAACAAACCTATAGGAGATCTACACCTCCTACCATACAAGGCGTCAAATGGAGCCATATCAATACTCGATTGATAGCTATTATTATAAGCAAACTCAATCAATGGCAAATGGTCATCCCAATTACCCTTAAAATCAATCACTCAATCCCTTAACATTTCCTCCAAAGTTGGGATAGTACGCTCTGCTTTCCCATCGGTTTGGGGATGAAAGGTCGTACCAACCTTAACATGAGTACCGATACCCTTTTGGAAAGACTTCCAAAACTGAAAAGTGAATTGGGTATCAAGATCAGAAATAATGGACAAAGGCTCTCCATGCAACTTTACCATTTCCCTCAAGTATAACTTGGCATAGTCCTCCGCCAAATAGGAAATGTGACAATTTCATCATCCGATCTACTATCACCCAAATCGAGTCATGTTGTCACCGGGTGTGAGGCAACCCAACTATAAAGTCATTTGGATCTTTAAATATCGAACTTGATACTATTTACATATTGTTTACTTGATTTATTTATTATGTTTCAATTGTGATGCTCATGACTTCAGAAAGGTAGCTTGGTGAATCTGAGGGTTCCGAACCTATAGTTTTTACACCACTAAGCTATATGCTTAGCGATAGTTGCTTTTATCGTAGGAAATGATCGAGAGGAGGCATGAAGCTGGCCATTGGAGATGGAGATTTTGAGACCCTTGAGGAAGATCACATTTGCTTATAGGCATCTACATTTTGTATAAACCTTGGGACTTGTACATGATCTATATGTTGTACATGTATATGAAATTTTGAAGGCTAATTTGATCATGTCACCATGGGTTGTAATCTAAGTATGGCATATGTTTTGTTCTTTTTGGGGTGTGTAAACCCAAGTCTTGTAATATACTAAATTTACTATTTGTTTTGAATGTTTGTGTGAAGCATAGACCGGCTAATTTTTGTACTCGAAAGTGGGTAATATTCTTTTTATATCATTTTTAAGTGTGAGGATAATATATGCATGAAAATCTCGTAAGATATTTGCTTAGATTATTTTGGAAGGCCTTTTCCGCCATAAGTTAAAATTCTACGTAATATCAATTTGACATCAAATAAATGTTTAAATGGGCAGGATGCACATCCTTAACTTTTTTTTTTCTTTATGAACCTAATCCCTCTACTAGATTATAATCAATATGCCTTCGTTAATCTCTTTTAAATGTCACAAGTATTAAATTAGATTTCTTGTTTAAGTGGTAGTATCCTTCCGAAAGGGTCTCTACAAGTGTTGGTATCAGAGCTTAGGATTGTGGTTCTAGAATTTTGCTGTGAATTACTTATATACTTGTTCACTTTCGAAAAAGGTTCTATTTAGATTATTTGTTCACTTACATGGTTTATAATATTTTTATCGCATGTAGAGTGCATATGCATCAAGTACATGTCTTTATGCAATGTGATCTTCCCTTTTGAAGGAATTAAGTTATGGCATATTCTTCTGACAGACCTATGGAAGCTGCTCGTGAAGGTTCGGGTACCACTGTTTCCCAACCTCATGCACTGGAAGGGGTTAGAGAACATTTTTCGAATCAATATGTTCCCCACACTAGTGGGTCTGAAGTGGGAAACCATCGGGGTGTAAGAGTTGGTTCACATCCTTGTATGAGTCGTGGTACTCAAGCCATGAATCCTTCTTTTCAACAAATGGCTGAATTTTTCCACCACATGGCTGAATCGATGCATGATCCCAATGGGATTAACTTTGAGAAAATGAGGAAAATGGGTGGAGTGGAGTTTGAAGGCACTGTTGATCCCACTGATGCTGAACAATGGTTGGAGCGCATGGAGAGGGTATTTGAGCAGTTGGAGAGTTCAGATGTTGCCAAATTTAAGTATGCTATTTCACTATTACAAAAGGATGCTTACGATTGGTGGGTAAGTGTTCTGAATGCCAAGGTAAAACCTACAGTTCTTACTTGGGATGATTTTCTTAAGGAATTTTGTATGAAGTATGTACGACCTGCTTATTGTGATGCAAAGAAGAAGGAGTTTTTGAATTTAAGGCAACGAGGTATGTCTATTTCTGAGTACCAATAGATGTTTCTAAGGCTCTCTCGTTATACTGGAGGTATTATTAAAGAGGAAAAAGACAAGTGCAGGAAATTTGAAGACGGTTTAAATGATTCCATTAGGAAGAATGTGGCGATCCTGCAACATGAGAACGTTTGTAAGCTAGTGTATGTTACTTTTACTTGGGAACGACTTGATAAAGAAGAAGCTAGTAGAAATGAAAACAAATTCTGAAAGCCTAGACCAGATTTTGGAGGTCCATCAAAAAGGGGAAGGTTTGATGATTCTAAGGTTGGTAGTGTTAACAGGCCACCTCAGAAAAAGCAAAAAAAATCAGAATTTTCTACAGCTAGCACTCCAAATTATGGCCAAGGCAAGCCTCGCGTTCCCACTTGTCCACAATGTGGAAAGAATCATTATGGTACTTACAGAAGAGCTTCTGGTGCATGTTTCAATTGTGGGAGCTTTGATCATAAAGTGAAGGACTGTCCTAATCCTAATAATGCTCCTTCTTTGAAAAGTGAAGGCTCAGTTCATAAGCCTTCTATTAATCCTCCTCAAACTAATAGAGGTGCAAGACCTAAAAAACACCCAAGCAGCAGGTACAAGTGGAGCTAATAAAGCTAGTGGACCAAGGGCTACTGCATGCGCTTATGCTATGAGGCAGAGGGATGATCAAGATGGACAAGACGTGGTTGTCGGTAAATTTCACTTATTTGGCTTATGTGTGTTTACACTGTTTGATCCTGGTTCTACACATTCTTATATTTGTTCATCACTTGTTCTTCCTGAAAACGTGAAATCTGTGAGAATTAATTATGATATTCTGGTTGAAATTCCTTTGGGTTATCAAGTTGTGTGTAATCGAGTTTACCAAGATTGTCCCTTCGTGATTCAAAACTTAGTCTTCCCTTCTGATTTGATTGAAATGCCCTTCAAGGATTTTGATGTTAATATTGGGATGGATTGGCTTTATAAATATTATGCAGTGGCAGATTGTAGGTCAAAGCATGTGACTTTTAAAGATCCTACATTTTCACACATCATTGTACAAGGTGAAAGATCATTGACATCTAATATTATTTTTGTGGCCTTGGCAAGAAAGTTGATGTGTCAAGGTTGTGGGGAATACCTTGCTCACATACTTGATACACAGCTGGAGAGTCCTTGTATCAAGGACATACCTTATGTATGTGATTTCCCAGAAGTCTTCCCAGAAAATTTTCCTGGGTTGCCCCTGGAAAGAGAGGTTGAATTTCAGATCGAGCTTATTCCTGGATCTACCCCTATTTCTATCACTCCTTATAGAATTGCTCCAGTAGAATTAAGAGAATTGAAATATCAATTGCAAGAACTTCTTGAGAAAGGTTTTATTCGACCTAGTGTTTCTCCTTGGGGAGCCCCTGTTTTATTCGTAAAGAAGAAAGATGGCACTCTTAGGCTTTGTATTGACTATAGACAATTGAATAGAATAACAATCAAGAAAATATCCACTACCAAGGATCGATGATTTGTTTGACAAACTAAAGGGTGCTAAAGTATTCTCAAAGATTGATTTAATGTCTGGATATCACCAACTGCGTGTTAGAGAGAAAGATATTCCTAAAAATACTTTTAGAACTCGGTATGGTCATTATGAATTTTTGGTGATGCCGTTCGGATTGACAAATCCTCCTGCGGTATTCATGGATCTAATGAATCGAGTATTCAAGCCTTATCTTGATCAGTTTGTGGTGGTCTTTATAGATGATATTTTAATATTTTTCAGAAGTAGTGAAGACCATGATAAACACCTTCGGATTGTTTTGAAAATTTTAAAGGAGAAAGAACTTTATGCTAAACTTTCCAAGTATGAATTTTAGCTTGATGAAGTGGCTTTTCTGGGACATGTTGTATCAACCGAAGGCGTGAAAGTGGATCCTAGTAAGATAGAAGTAGTTTTTGAATGGAGAACTCCCAAAAGTCCAACTGAGGTAAGAAGTTTGTTGGGCTTAGCAGGATACTACAGAAGATTTGTGAAAGGATTTTCCATTATCGCCTCCCCTTTGACTACGCTCTTGCCGAAGGAAGTAAAGTTTATTTGGGATGACAAATGCCAAGAAAGCTTTGAAACTCTGAAATCCTTTTTGACTCTAGCTCCTATACTTACTCTACCAATTGAAGGGAAAGAGTATGTAGTATACAGTGAGGCTTCTCACAATGGTCTAGGATGTGTTTTGATGCAAGAAGGGAAGGTTATTTCTTATGCCTCTCAGAAATTAAAACCGCATGAATTGAATTATCCTACTCATGATCTTGAACTTGCTGCTATAGTGTTTGCTTTAAAAATATGGCGGCATTATTTGCATGGAGAGAAATGTCATATATTCACTGATCACAAGAGCTTAAAGTACTTGGGTACTCAGAATGAGCTAAACCTAAGACAATGTAGATGGCTTGAACTCATTAAGGATTATGACTGCACGATTGATTATCATACCAGTAAAGCTAATGTGGTTGCAGATGCCTTAAGTGGAAAATCCTTCGCAAGCATTTCTTTGAGTCCGTTGCCCTTACAACTTGAGTTAAGAGCCATGAATGTTTGTTTCACACTTGATTCAAATGGTTCAGTTATTGCTACTTTGCATGTAAAGCCAATATTACTTGAACAGGTGAAAGAAGCACAAAAGTTGGATGAGAAACTTGTAAAATTGACCAGAGAAGTTCAAAATGGGGAAAAGCTTGATTTTACATTAACGAAGGATCGTGGCTTATTTTATCAAAATAGATTATGCGTCCCTAATGATGAAAAATTGAGGAGAGAAATATTGAATGAAGCACATACTTCACCATATGCAATGCATCTTGGAGGTACAAAGATGTACCAGACCATCAAAGAACATTATTGGTGTAATGGTATGAAGAGAGATATTGCGGAGTTCATTTCAAAATGTTTGGTATGTCAATAAGTAAAGGCAGAACATCAGGTACTAGTTGGTTTACTACAGCCCTGTCTATGCCGGAATGGAAATGGGAGAGAATAACTATGGACTTTGTTTCTAGACTTCCTCGCACTCAAAGAAATCATGATGCAATATGGGTGATAGTGGACAGGATAACCAAGAATGCTCACTTCTTAGCAATTAGGATGGATTACTCACTTGAGCGTTTAGCCGAATTGTACATTAATGAGATTGTAGGACTACATGGGATCCCTATGTCTATTGTATCTGACCGAGACCCAAGGTTTACATCTAGATTTTGGGGCAGCTTGCAGGAAGCTTTGGGTACTAAGTTGAAATTTAGCACTTCATTCCATCCTCAGACAGACGGTCAGTCGGAAAGAGTGATACAAATTTTGGAGGATATGCTTCGAGCTTGCATTATGGAGTTTGAGGGTAGTTGGGACAAACACTTGGCTTTGATAGAATTTTCTTACAATAACAGTTACCAATCGAGTATTGGAATGCCTCCCTATGAAGCCTTCAGAAGAAAATGTCGGACCCCTCTTTGTTGGAGTAGAGTTGGTGAAAGAAAGATTATTGGTCCTGAAATTGTGCAACAAATAGAGGACAAGGTAAAAATTATCAAGGATCGTCTAAAGATTTCTTCGGATAGACAAAAGTCGTACGCTGATCTTAAAAGGGGTGACATTGAATATCAAGTTGGAGATAAAGTATTCTTAAAGGTGTCTCCATGGAAAAAGATAATGAGATTTGGCCAAAAAGGAAAACTTAGTCCCCGATTTATTGGACCTTATGAGATACTTGAAAAGGTTGGACCAGTTGCATATAAATTAGCTTTGCCACCTGAGTTAGACAAGATCCACAATGTCTTCCATGTTTCTATGCTTAGAAGATATCGTTCTGATCCATCTCATATTCTTCCAGTTGAATCTATTGAGGTTAATCCTGACTTGACGTATAATGAAGAACCTATCCTGATTCAAGCTCGAGAAGTAAAGCAACTTAGAAACAAGAGAATCCACTTAGTAAAGGTACTTTGGAGGAACCATTCGGGAAAAGAAGCTACCTGGGAGAGAGAAGAAGACATGAGGACCCAGTATCCGCACTTGTTTCGGGACTAGTGTAAGGTAAATTTCGAGACAAAATTTCTTTAAGGGGGAGAGAGTTGTAACACCCCTAAATACTAACCAAGAGTCGTATGTCGATACACCATTGCTTAATTACTACAGTATGTTCTACTCTCATTTTGGGAACTTGAAATTTTGTGATATTTGCAAACTTTCTTAACATAAATTGTGATGGTAATTTAAGGGATTGTATTGGGGTATTTACGTAATATTCTAATTAGAATTATGTATAACTTGAAAGGGAGGTGAGGGATATACATATAGGTATATATGTATGCATTTTGGGTAGCCAACTTTTTGTTTGGGCAACAACCTTTTAGTGACAGTTGTTCATGTGATAAACATCACTTTTGAGACTATATTTTGACACCTCCTCTAGTGAAATTCATTTCCCCTGAAGTCTAAGAGCCTTAGAACATTATCTAACCAGTTTTTCTTCAAAATAACAAGAGAAAAACTTGGTCCTTTTGGCTGGAATTCGAGACACACCCTTCCCTTGGGTAAGTGATGAAATCTGTTTCTGAGCTGGTAGTGTTTAGTATTTTCAGAATATCTTGTTCTGTAGAACTTCGTTTACAGTGAATAAATATGATTTGGTAATCTAATTCATATACCTACAACTCTTATATTTATGAAAAACTCTAATTTAGCTATTATGACTACGAAATATGGGAAACAACATAGGACAAGTTCTGTCCAGATTTCGGAATTAGAAATCCTGTATGATCAACTGTTAGTGTTTTAAATATATCTTTTAGTACAAAATATATTTTGCGGTGATTCTTGATTATTTGCAAACTTAAGAGATGTACCTACATCTTTAATGAAGGATATAAAGTCCAGTTTTTCCGTTTTCCATTTCAAATCTAAGTTGCAACATGTGGTACTAGGCTGGCCAGAAATACTGCTTTGGGAGCATAGTCGTATTTGTAAAGGCTAAGCTTACTTGTGATGATAATCCTGTTTTACGTCAATATTATTGAGCTGCTAGTAATTAAACAAGTTATTCAATTTTATTTTTAAGGTTGTATATACTCGTGAACAAGTTGAGGACCTTGATACGTTGGTTGGTCTACCGTTTGAACTCTTGAAGTTGTGTTGTACTGTTTCTATGCTAAAGCACTGAGGTTTGTGTATAAACTTGTACTTGCACTCTTTTTACCTGCTGGTATATCTGAAATTTTATCTTGGTACCTTGGTTACCTCTTGTCACTTTGCATTGTCGTGTTGGTATCCTTTAAGACATGAAGGAAACTTGTGTCACTCACCCACTTGTACGGATTGTTTGATCACCTGACACTCTTGTTGGGACCTTGTCCTTCTTGTGGATGTGAGTTTGTCACTATTGGAATGCCTCTTGATTCGGATCATTTTCCATCTTGACTTTGGATTTTTAGTTCGTCTTAAGTATGGAAGTTGTCCATTTTAAGTACGAACTAGAAAGCCATTTTTAATATGGTTCTTGGTTCTCTTGATTATTGGGCTTCGACCCTTCTTGATGCAGGGCGTCGATCCTTTTGATACATGCTTATGCTTGGTCTGACGACATGATATATATATTGGGCGAGCCTTGTTATTGAATCTCTTGGAAAATGGTGCTATGAGCGTTCTTGACATTTGGATCTTTAAATATCGAACTTGATACTCTTTATATATTGTTTACTTGATTTATTTATTATGTTTCAATTGTGCTGCTCATGACTTGAGAAAGGTAGCTTGGTGAATCTGAGGGCTCTGAACCTATAGTTTTTATACCACTAAGCTATATGCTTAGCGATAGTTGTTTTTATCGTAGGGAATGATCGAGAGGAGGCATGAAGCTGGCCATTGGAGATGGAGATTTTGAGGGCCTTAACGAAGATCACATTTGCATAGAGGCAACTACATTTTGTATAAACCTTGGGACTTGTACATGATCTATCTGTTGTACATGTACATGAAATTTTGAAGGCTAATTTGATCATGTCACCATGGTTTGTAATCTAAGTATGGCTATATGTTTTGTTCTTTTTATGGTGTGTAAACCCAAGTCTTGTAATATATACTAAATTTACTATTTGTTTTGAATGTTTTGTGAAGCATGAACCGGCTAATTTGGGTACTCGGAAGTTGGTAATATTCTTTTTATATCATTTTTAAGTGTCAGGATAATATATGCATGAAAATCTCGTAAGTTATTTGCTTAGATTATTTTTAAAGGGCTTTTCCGTCATAAGTTAAAATTCTGCGCAATATCAATTTGACATCAAATAAATGTTTAAATGGGCAGGATGCACATCCTTAACTATTTTTCTCTTTATGAACCTAATTCCTTTACTAGATTATAATCAATATACCTTTCGTTAATCTCTTTTAAATGTCGCAAGTATTAAATTAGATTTCTTGTTTACGTGGTAGTATCCTTCCGAAAGGGTCACTACAATACAAGCCACTTAGCTCTCATAACATAAGATCTACAATAAGAGTAAAACAATAGTCCAAGTCCAAAAAAAATTATAAAAGAAAAGCGGAAGTCTAAAACACTTCTCTCATCATAGCCATCTAATACAATAGAATAAAATTGGGCCTAGCCCATACATCATGTCCAAAATAGAAATACAGGAAAGAAAGTGAAACAATAAAACTCCATCCTAGAAGCATGAGGACTCACCAAAGATCGGAAATATTGAACTCAACCACTAGCCACAAAACTGAGAAACCTTACTGTCAGACCCTACATTTGGGGGAAATATAGACAAAAGTATGTGTTAGTAAAAAACAATGTACCAAGTATGATATCTATGCAGAAAACATTAAAATCATGCTTAAAGAGACATTTCATTTTAATGACATGCAATTGACAAAGCTAAAACATGATATAAGCGAGTTAGAAAACATAATTCATAAAATCATGATCAATGCAAGCTAACATCATCTTTAAAACCTTTGAACTCATATGCGATACTTCTTGAAGTAACCTTAGTTCATTATTAATGTAGGAAATTAGCCTTAACCGACGTAGAGACCATGTGAGCTATAACATGATCCCCGGGTGTCTCCCACGCCGAAAAGGGTTGCCCTACTAGCCAAGGTAGAATCATGAACTTCTAGCTTAGGTGGATCCACTAGCTAGTGTCTCTTGAGACAATCATCCTATGGGGGCACATAGGTAAGAGATAAGGAGATTGCTTCTAGAAACCCGGCCTCTACTAACGGGAGAGCCTCCATATGAATATCCTCTCGGTGCTAACCATAAATACCACAGAATAGTCATTTCTTACATGACCTTATTATTCATGGAAAGGCATCCAAGGATGACCAATCCAAGCTAGTTTCATTAGGATAACTCTTACTCTTTGATTCAATTAGCTGAGAAAGCCTTTCAACCTAAGAATCCTTTCTATGTGAGAAAACCTTTCACATCTTGCTTTGTGTGTACATGAGAAAATCCTTTCAATAATACATCATGGTCATTGGTACTTTACTCTCAAACCACCCTTAAAACATTTGAATAGATTTCATAAGAAAATGCATAAGTCCATAATTTACCTCTTGATATTCAAAACCCACTTTCAATCATCAACATTTATAAAACATGGGTTAGATATGGATTTCATCATAAATACATGTAAAGCTTGCAATACATGCTTAATTTTATAAAATTCTTTCTTGAAGATTAAAATCCGACATCATATGATTCATAACTTGAAAACAAGGGGATTACATGGGTTCATGGGGAAATCATCATATTTCATCAATTCATGCATAGGAGATCATAATTCAGTCATTAAAATCAACAATGAAAAGAACCCATGATAATTGAAGAAAACCCTAACTCAATTAGAGAATTCTACTTTTAGAAATTGAGGAATTTGGGAACTTCATGAATGAAAGGAATCCATGGATGAAAACTATCATACTTTGAATCCAAATGCTAGCCTTTAATGAAAGAATTTAAACCTTGATTTTAAACCCTAGGTTGAATCCTTCTTCTTCTTCAAGTTTCTAGAGAGAGAAATATTTTAGAGAGGAGAATTGGTCTTCTTTTGTGATTTTGGAAGAATGAAGTGAATGGGCTAATTTGGGGGTTGAAAATACTTATATAGGGGTCTTGCTGAAGGGTAAAACGACGTAGTATAGGAACTAATTAATTAGGAAAAGACCCAACTGCCCCTAAAAATAACCATCAGCTGTCCACCAACGGACCCCAGTCGACAAACAATGGTATGACCTATGGCCTGTCCTAGTGGACCGTCGTTAGTCATCAGAAAGTCACCTCTGAGGGTCTAGACATCATAAGAGGGGTGAAACTAACTCTAACAGCCCATCATGCATGCAATGCACATATACAAGGAGGAAACATCAAATCCAAGCAAAACATACTCAATGCATCATAAGGAAGTAGGAACTACATCTAGCAACCCAAAATGCATGAAACTTCAAAATTACCCATGATCAAGGAGGAACTACCTTCGCCGAGCTAAAAGCATGCTCAACACAATCCCATAGAGCCTATATGCATTTCGTTCTCAAAAAGCATAGCTAAAACATGTTCATTAATTCATCTCATAAAGTCTATAGGTAACTCATACTCAATGCACAACAACATGAGGAAAATCAATCATGTAAACTCATTTTCTTTCAAAACAGAAGTTTTCATGAACATGCACAACATAAGGAAATCATGGAAACACATAAAACACATGACTCCAAAAATAAAGGACAAACCAAGAGAAAATCATTACCTCAAGCTAGAACAGGAGTAGAAGGAAAGAGATGAGGATATCGGGATATCATATCGGCCTCGGCCTCCTAAGTAGCACCCTAAACTAACTAATTCCTCCACAACACTTTCACGGAAGCTATCACTTTATTTCTCAACTTCTTAACTTGCTGGTCCAAAATCTCAAACAAAACTTCCTCATAAGAAAGACTTTCATTAACTCCCAACCCTTCTAAGGGAACTATGGATGTCGGATATCCAACACACTTCTTAAGCATAGAGACATGGAAAACTGGATGCACCGATCGCGATGCCAACTCATTCGGCTAATCTAACTCATAAGAAACCTTACCAACATGCCTCAAAATCTTATATGGGCCTACATATCGAGGACTAAGCTTCCCCTTCTCACCAAACCTCATTACACCCTTCATGGGTGACATTTTAATGTAGACCGAATCGTTAACGTCAAACTCTAGATCCCTTCTTCTCACATCGGCATACGACTTTTGCCGACATTGAGCCGTTTTCAACCCTTCCCTTATAAGCTGAACTTTCTCCATGGCTTCTCATACCAATTTGGGACCTATTAGGGCAAATTCACCGACCTCAAACCAACCGATAGGAGATCTACACCTCCTACCGTATAAGGCCTCAAATAGAGCCATATCAATACTTGAGTGATAGATATTACTGTAAGCAAAACTGAATAAATGGCAAATGGCTATCCCAATTACCCTTAAAATCAATCACACAAGCCCTTAAGATATCTTCCAAAATTTGGATAGTATGCTCCGCTTGTCAGTGGTTTGGGGATGAAAGGTCGTGCTAAGCTTAACTCGAGTACCAAGACCATTCTGGAATGACTTCGAAAATTGATAAGTGAATTAGGTACCACGATCGGAAATAATTGACAAAGGCGCTCCATGAAACTTTACCATTTCTCTCAAGTACATCTTGGCATAGCCTCTGCAGAATAAGAAACCTTGACGGGAAGGAAATGAGCCAATTTTGTCATCCGATCTACTATCACCCAAATCAAATCATGTTGCCGCCGGTTGTGAAGCAACCCAACAATAAAGTCCATGTTAAAATCTTCCAACTTCCAAGTATGAATGTTAATATCTTGGGACAAACCTCCCGATTTCTGATGCTCAACTTTCACTTGTTGGCAATTTGGACACTTAGCCACAAATCCCGCAATATCCTTCTTCATCTCATTCAACCAATAGACCTCCCGTAAATCATGGTACATCTTGGTGGCTCCCAGGTTAATGGAATACCACGAACTATGGGCTTCTGACAAGATATGTTCCATCAAGTCATCCACATTTGGAACACATAAACGACCTTGGTATCTCATTACACCATCTCCCCCTTGGGAGAAAGCCCTTAACGAATTTCTTAAGCACTGTTTCTTTCAATTCAACCAAAATTGGATAAAGACCTTGCATGGCTTTCACATCCACCACAAAAGACGATTCTGAGCCATTGTAAACCATAACACCACCTTTGGTGGAGTCCACTTATTGAACACCTAATCGAGCCAATCTATAAACATCTCGAACAAACTCTTTCTTTTCTTCTTCAATATGAGCAACACTACCCATAGATAACCGACTAAGAGAATCTACTACCACATTAGCTTTAGCGGTGTAATAAAGAACCCTCATGTCATAATCTTTCAATAACTAAAGCCACCTTCTTTGGTGAATTTTTAGATCTTTCTGATTGAACACATATTGCAAACTCTTGTGTTCGGTAAACACATGTACATGAACTCCATAGAAATAATGCCTCCAAATCTTTAAGAGAAAAACAACCGTTGCTAAGTCAAGATCATGAGTAGGATAATTCTTCTCATGAATTTTAAGTTGCCTTGAGGCATAAGCAATAACTTTCCCATTTTGCATAAGCACACACCCTAGCCCAATTCTCGAGGCATCACAATAAACCACAAAACCATCCCTCCCTTCTGGTAAGGTCAACATCAGAGCGGAAGTAAGTCTATCTTTCAACTCTTGGAAACTTTTCTCACACGCTTCAGACGATATGAACTTAGCCTTTTTTTTAGTAAAGCCGTCAAAGTAGAGGCAATTGAAGAGAAACCTTCAACAAACCTTTTATAGTAACGGGTCAAACCCAAGAAACTTCTAATATCTGAAGGAGTTAGAGGTATAGGCCAACTCTTAACCGCATCCGTCTTCTTAGGATCTACCTCAATACCCTTACTTGAAACAATATGACCAAGGAAAACTACCGACCTTAACCAAAATTCACATTTGCTAAATTTTGCAAAGAGTTGTTGGTATTGTCTAAACACCCTAATCATCAAATCCATAAATGCCACCGTAAAATTAGTCAACCCAAATGACATTACCAAAAATTCATAATGACCATAACGAGTTCGAAAAGCCATCTTCGAGATGTCATCTTCTTTTACCCTCAATTGATGATAACCCGATCGAAGATCAATCTTAGAGAAGTAACTTTCTCGTTAAAGTTGGTCAAACAAATCATCTATCCTTGGAATAGGATACTTATTCTTAATGGTAACCTTGTTCAACTGTCGATAATCAATACTCATACGAAGAAAATCATCTTTCTTTCTAACAAAAAAACTGGAGCACCCCATGGAGAGATAGTCGGTCGGATGAAACCCTTATCCAAAAAATCTTTCAATTGTTCTTTCAACTCCTTAAGTTCTGCCGGAGCCATTTAGTAAGGAGAAAAAGAAATAGTTTGCGTATCTGGGAGAAGGTCAATACCGAAGTCTATTTCCCGCTCGGTAGGAATACTGGGTAGATCATCCGGGAACACTTTCAAAAATTCATTAACAATGGGGGCCGACTCAAGGGAAGGGGTTTCAGAATTTACATCCGTCACCCTAGCTAGATGGTAAATGCAACCCTTAGAAATCATCTTTCTAGCTTTAAGATAAGAAACAAATTGACCCTTAGGCATATAATTTCCCCCTTCCACTCTAGGATAGGCTCATTCGGGAAATAAAAATTGATTACACGAGTTCTACAATCAATATAAGCATAACATGAGTGCAATTAATCCATACCTAAGATAACATCAAAATCTAACATATCAAGCTCTACGAAGTCAACAAGAGTAACTCTATAGGATAAGGAAACAGGACACCTTCTATACACCCTTTTATCCATCACCAAGAGGAGTAGAGACAAAAAAAGGTTCAAACAACACATTCGGAAGAACATCAAACCTCATAGCCACATATGGAGTCACAAAAGACAAGGTAGCACCGAGATCAAGTAAAGCATAAACATAAAGTTGCAAAACATTCAACATATCGATAACCACATCGGGAGAACCCTCTTATTCACTACGAGTCTGAATTGCATAGATTCGGTTTTGCTTAGGAGAACTAGGACCCGAACCACAAGTAGTAGCCTTCTTACCCTCTCTTCCTAAGCATTAGGCAATCCCTCATTTTGTGACCACTCTTACCACATCCAAAGAAACCATCCATGCCATCTAGGCACTTACCTCGTGCTTCCTTCCACACTTAGTAAAAGTAGACCTAGTTTGTGAAGATCAACTACCATTACCTCCTTGAGGTTTAGGGTTAGACACCCTATCTTTGTTGAACTTAGGAGGAGCAATGGAGGAATCTTGATGGGAAAACCTTTGTCGGAATCTAGGATGACCATGTTCATCTAACTTTGCATGAGAGCAGTTTCCATCTCCAGTCTTAGCCCTTTTTACCTCTCTATACTTTTCCTTAAGCTTCTCCTACTCAATTTTTTTTGGATGGACCATGAGACGAGAGATGTCTATGTCATTAATGAGCATGGAGGTTCGGCACTCTTTAACCACCATTTCAGACAGACCCGAAACAAACTTACTCATCTTAGCCATTGAATCCGCAACCATAGTTGGAGCATGCTTAGCCAATCGAGTGAACTTTAGAGTGTATTCCCTCACACTCATACTCCCTTGTCAAAGGTTAATGAACTCAAGAACCTTGGCTTCCCTCATCTCAAGGGGAAAGAACCTATCAAGAAAAGCGGCCTTAAACTTCTCCAAATCAAGAGGACTTGCATCTTCCGGTCTCCCTTCCTTCCATTGGTTATACCATATTTGAGCCACACCTTTTAGTTGATAAGCGGCCAACTCCACCTTTTCCACCGGCGTAACACCCATGATCATCAAAACCTTATAGACCTCATGAATGAACTCTTGAGGATCTTCCTCAACTTTAGAATCATGAAACTCCAGAGGATTCATCCTAGTGAAGTCCCTCACTCTAGAAGCTGTCGTGCCCACATTTGGGTTCACGGTAACCGCAACTTCCCTATTGGCTTGGGCCATCATGGCTTGAGCCAACACTTGAAAAGCAGCCCTAAACTCCGCATTAAATACTTGTTCGGCCAAAGGATCGACCAGAACTTGAGGATCTTGGGGAGGAACTTTTTGTTCCACATTCTCACTCACATTCCTTCTAGTATAAGCTCTTCGTGAAGCCATGTCATGTAGACCATCAAATAAGGATTAGGAGAGAGACCTTATACAGTTAAGCTTTATCACACGACTTAAGAGTAATGAATGAAGAGTTTCCTAATCATCTTGTAGCCTCTCATTCATAAATGTGGCGCGCTTCAGACTTATGAATAAGACTCTACTAGTCGTGACTGATGAGACATCCTAGAACCATTCTAAACCTTGTGCTCTGATAACCATGTTTTTTACGACCCAGGGGTCCCCCTAGATGTAACATGGCGTACAGAATCCTGAAGGACTCCATACAATCCACTTACCTCTCATAATATAAGAAATAGAACAACAAGAGTTAAACAATAGTCCAAGTCCAAAACATTTTATAAAAGAAAAGCGGAAGTCTAAATCACTTGTCTCATCATAGCCATCTAATACAATAGAATAAAATTTGTCCTAGCTCATACATTATGTCCAAAAGAGAAATGCATTAAAGAAATTGAAACATTAAAACTCCGTCCTCGAAGAATGAGGACTCACCAAAGCTCAGAAATCTCAAACTCAACCACTACCCACAAAACTAAGAAACCTAACTGTCGGACCCTACATTTGGGGAAAATGTAGGCAAGAATATGCGTTAGTACAAAACAATGTACGAAGTATGATAGCTATGCGTAAAACATTTAAATCATGCAAAAAGGGACATTTCATTTCATGACATGCAATTGACCAAGCTAAAACATGATCTAAAAGATTTAGAAAACATAAATCATAAAATCATGGTCAATGCAAGCTAACATCATCTTTAAAACCTTTGAACTCATATGTGATACTTTTTGAAGTAACCTTAGTTGATTATTAATGTGAGGAATTAGCCTTAACCGACATAGAGACCATGTGAGCTATAACATGATCCTCCAGTGTGTCCCACACTGAAAAGGGTTGCCCTACTTGCCAAGGTAGAACAATGAACTTCTATCTTAGGTGGATCCACTAGCTAATTTCTCTTGAGACAATCATCCTATGGGGAAACATAGGTAACAGATAAGGAGATTTCTTCTAGAAACCCGGCCTCTACTAACGGGAGAGCCTCCATCTCAATATCCTATCGGTGCTAAGTATAAATCCCACGGAATAGTAATTTCATACTTGACCTTATTATTCATGGAAAGGCATAATCCAAGCTAGTTTCATTAGGATAGCTCTTAATATTTGATTCTATTAGGTGAGAAAGCCTTTCAACCTAAGAGATCATAATTCAGTCATTAAAATCAACAATGAAAACAATCAATGATAATTGAAGAAAACCCTAACTCAATTGGGGAATTCTACATTTAGAAATAGAAGAATTTGGGAACTCCATGAATGAAAGGAATACATGGATGAAAACTATCATACCTTGAATCCAAATGCTAGCCTTCAATGGAGGAATTGAGACTTTAACTTGAAACCCTAGGTTGAATCCTTTTTCTTCTTCAAGTTTCTAGAGAGAGAAATATTTTGGAGAGGAGAATTGGTCTTCTTTTGTGATTTTGGAAGAATGAAGTGAATGGGCTAATTTGGGGGTTGAAAATAATTATATAGGGGTCTTAGTGAAGGGTATAACGACATAGTATAGGAACTAATTAATTAAGAAAAGACGCAACTGCCCCTAAAAATAACTGTTAGCTGACCACCAACGGACCCCAGTCGACGGATCGTGGTCTGACCTACGGCCTGTCCTGGTGGACCATCGTTGGTCATCATTAAGTCACCTCTAAGTTTATGGACCATGGAATCTCGACCACGGACTGTGGTCCCACCAACGGTCCGTTAGTTTGGGTCGTGGTTCCAACTCATTGGACCCTTTTCTAGGTGCCTGCCCACGGACCACACCTACGGTCCGTGGTCACATCCACAGGCCGTGGGTGGCCCTCAGGCTGGCACCTTCAATTTTCCCAAAATTGCTTGAGTTGCCTTTTTCAGAGACGGGGTGTTACAATCTTAGAGAAATAAATTGCTCCTTAAAGTTCGTCAAATAAATCATCTATTCTTGGGAGAGATATTTATTCTTAATGGTCACCTTATTTAATTGACGATAGTCAATACACATACAGAGAGAACCATCTTTATTTCTAACAAACAAAACTAGAGAACCCCATGGAGAGATACTCGGTTGGATGAAACCTTTATCCAACAAATCATTCAATTGTTCTTTCAACTCCTTTAGTTCTACTGAGCAATACGGTAAGGAGGAATAGAAATAGGTTGTGTATCTAGAAGAAGGTCAATACCTAAGTCTATTTCCCTTTCGGGAGGAGTACCGTGTAAATCATCTGGGAACACTTCCAGAAACTCATAATCAATGGGGACCGACTCGAGAGTAGGGGTTTCAGAATCTACCTCCCTCACCCTAACTATATTTAACATGGCATATAGAACCCCGAAGGACCCCATAGAAGCCACTTAGAATTCATCAAATACGAAATAGAACAATAAGAACAAAACAATAGTCCAAGTCCAATAGTTTTTGTAAAAGAAAAGCGGAAGTCTAAAACACTTGTCTAAATATAACCATCTAGTACAATAGAATGAAATTTAGCCTAGCCCATACATCATGTCCAAAAGAGAAATACATGAAAGAAAGTGAAACAGTAAAACTCTGTCCTCAAAGCATGAGGACTCACCAAATCTTAGAAATCTCGAACCCAACCACTAGCCACAAAACCGACAAACCTGACTGTCGGACCCTACATTTGGGGAAATGTTGGCAAGTGTATGCGTTAGTACAAAATAATGTACCAAGTATGATAGCTATGCATAAAACATTTAAATCATGCTAAAAAGGGATAGTTCATTTCATGACATGCAATTGACCAAGCTAAAACATGATATAAGAGAGTTAGAAAACATAAGTCATAAAACCATGGTCAATGCAACCTAATCATTTTTAAAGCCTTTGAACACATATGAGATACTTTTTGAAGTAACCTTATTTCATTATTAATGTGGGAATTAGCCGTAAGCGCCACAGAGACCATGTGAGCTATAACATGATCCCCCAGTGTCTCCCACACCGAAAAAGGTTGTCCTACTTGCCAAGGTAAGGACCATAAATCTGAGCTAAAGTGTATCCACTAGCTAATGTCTATCTAGACAATCAGCCTATGGGGACACATAGGTAAGTGATAAGGAGATTGCTTCTAGAAACCTAGCCTCTACTCATAGGAGAGCTTCCATCTCAATATCATGTCGGTGCTAAGCATAAATCCCATGGAATAGTCAATTCTTGTTGTTCTTACTATCCATGAAAAGGTACGTCATCATCCATGAAAAGGTATCTTTCAATAACCAATCCAAGCTAGGTTCATTAGGATAGATCTTAATCTTTGATTCAATTAGGTGAGAAAGCCTTTCAACCTTAGAATCCTTATTATGTGAGAAAACCTTTCACATCTTTCTTTTGTGTGTTTATGAGAATATCCTTTCAACAACACAACAACAACAACATCATTGATACTTTACTCTCAAAGCATCCTTAAAACATTTGCATAGATTTCATAAGAAAATGCATAAATCCATAATTTACCTTTCAAGAATCAAAACCCACTTTCAATCATCAACATTTAGGAAACAAGGGTTAGAAATGGATTTTATCATAAATTCATGTAAAGTCCTTTACAATAAAAATCCCACATCATATGATTCATAACTCGAAAACATGGGGATTACATGGGTTTATGGGGAAAATCATCATAAAATTATAGTATTTCATCAATTCATGCATAAGAGATCATAATTTAATCTTTTAAATGAATAATCAAAAGAACCCATGATAATTGAAGAAAACCCTAACTCAATTGGAGAATTCTAACTTTGAAATAGAGGAATTTGGGAACTCCATGAATGGAAGGAATCCATGTATGAAAACCATCATATCTTGAAGACAAATGATAATATTAAATGGAGGAATTGAGAGTTGACTTGAAACCATAGGTTGAATCCTTCATCTTCTTCAAGTTTCTAGAGAGAGAAGGAGAATTGATCTTCTTTTTGTGATTTTGGAAGAATGACTTGAATGGGCTAATTTGGTGGTTGAAAACACTTATATAGGGGTCTTAGTGAAGGGTAAAATGACGTAGTATAAGAGTTGATTAATTCGGAAGACCCAACTGCCCCTAAACTTAACTGCCAACCCCTAGACCTACGACCACTGCCAACAGACCGTGGTGAGGACGTCGGGCCGTCCTGCACGGACGTCGATGGTGGTCATAAAGTTGGAAATTGGGGCTTGGGACCATGAACTGTGGACCCACCGACGGTTCGTAGGTCCAGTTGTGGTTCTTGCCTGGATAACTTTTTGGGTGGCCTATCCACGGATCCACCTACGGTCCGTAGTCCAACCCACGGGCCATGGTTGGCCTTCGTGGATGGCACCTGGGAATCCCTAAATTTTCTATGGTGACCTCTTACGGATTCGAGGTGTTACAAATACCATAGGCTTTCCCTTATTTTATGTACTTTGACTTTCCAGACTAGTTAACTAGTATAACTATAGGGGTTTCTTAGCTTGTAGCATAGGCTTAGGGTCAGGTATGGTACATTTGAATATTTTAGTGACTTTTATGCCCTCCTTGACATTACATTGGCCATTTGCCTCTCTTCACAACCAATTTTGACATTGTTTTTGTTTCTGCTCTTTTCCTTGACTTATTTGATCGCAGATGTGACTTTAACTTATCATTCTTGCTTCCTTCATTTTCTTTTTCATATTTTATTCAAGTATTATCACTATTTTGTTTCTTTTGGATTCAGTCACACCTTTTACTTCCTTTCATATTTTTCTTCTTCTACAAACAACTCTTTCGTACCCTTTTTGTTGCAGGTTTCCTTCTTCATAGCCACCCACAACTTATGTATTTTGCATGAGTTGAGGTGCACTATTTCCTAGGTAGGACCAGGACCAAGATTAAGATAACTTCTGAATTAGCCACCCTCAACTTAGGTTTATGGCCTGAGTTAAGGTGCACAATGTCCAAAGAGGGAGCAGGGCCAAGACAGATTTTAGGGAAGGTTAGTTAGGTGTATTAAAGAAATGGAATTCATTAGGCTCAAACATTTGGACCAAAAGGACTAACGAGGCAAGTTCTAGATTGGAACACACTATATGAATATACAAAACAACCTCACACACACTTGGCACATTGTTCCATTATTGAATCATTAATGCATCTGGTTCAAGTTCTAGCTTAAGTCATGGTATCATATCGGTTCCTATCATGTAATATGAATATCCAACACATTCAACTCATTAAGCCTACAGATATAGCACAATTCAAAATTTTGGAAAGGTATCACTTTTCATGCTCTTATGCCATCAGTTTTTCATTCTTTTAGCCTACTTCTACACTTATACAATCCTAAACATGCCGATTCAATAGAAATGTAAAACAGACCCTTGGAGAAAAAGAACACAGGCAAGAAAACCCCAAGGAAGGATTTTGAGTGGGGCTACTCAGACTTTACCCTAACACTCACAATCCATTCACCCCACCGCCAAAAAAATATGGTGCAATTGCCCTCAATGCACAATAAATGTAAAAAAAAAGGTGAGACAAACCTGTGGTGCATAAGGGTTGAAGACACATCAAGATCCAGGTGGGTCCGGTTTCTGGTAACCACTGGATCATCATGAGTGAATCCCTCATTAACGCCCTACACAGTAGTGGGAGCACCATCAGTAGTACTCCTAAAAAAAGATGCACCTCCAGCCATCTCATGTTCTCGGAAGCCTCAACTCCTCTGCATATCGAGACTGTCGTTGCACCTCCTCTAACTATTGTCGCTCTCTCCTCTTAGACCGTCTTGACTCATCGATGTCACTAGTTGGCTCAGAATAACAGGTGTGCTTTCTAGCCGCACGGGGGGGGGGGGGGTCAGGTACTGGCATCTCATATCCAAATAGTGCACTCAACACCACATCATTGACCTCTACCTCAGATAAGGGCTCGGGGACAACCTCAGCAGGAGAAACAAGAGCATAAACATATGCTCGGAGGCTAGCCAAATCTATCTAGAAATTGGTGAGATCAACAGTAGGCCCATGTTGGGGCCTCTCCAACACCCTAATCTCGAAAGCATCTATCAACCCATGTACCACCTAAATCTTCCTCTCAATAGCTCCCTCCATTCGTGCCTCTGACTCCTATACAGACTTTTTCATCCAAGGTCGCATATGTTGTAAAAGAGTGGTCATTTGAGTCTCAAGCTTCTGGACTCGAGACAGTGGTAGCAAAGCAAATCCAGAGGGGGTGGGAGCACAAGGTGTGCTTGCAGCATGTCCAGATGAAGTAGAGGGAGGGGACTGCACATCAGGCACTGTAGTGGCGCAAGGAATAGTCTTATCATCGTGCTGCTCCACTTCAACCAGCTCGCAATCAATAGTAGTATCATTACTCATAGCGGGTAGGTCCATCATTATACCTTTCCTGGGGGCTGCAGGGTTAGCCTCATCTATAGTGAGGCCAACATCAACAGTGTCGTCTCCTCATTCAATGTCTCATAATGCCATACAGGCACTGTAGCCTCTATACATAGCGAGAAAATAAGGCAGGGAAAAGGCATAGTTATCATCTTTCTGAATGCCCTCTCAGGTATATCAACAATCAAAATATGAGAGAAGTCAATCTCAAGCCCTGCCATAGTAGCCTCTAGCATCACAGCTCTATCCCGAGTCACCATGTTGTCTGCCGTGTAGGAGACAACCTAGTCCGTACGATGGACCAGAAGAATTTTGTTGCGAAGCTCAAGGTTTCCTTTCGAATAGGCAATGTCATGTCACGCACCCATTCGGTGCCCTTTCTCTCATCTTCTATGTGACAAGCCATCCATCTCAATAAAGACTCGCGTTGCTCGGTGTCCTTCTGGAAAGCCTTGCCCTG
>JAJONR010003565.1:0-14811 GCA_029582245.1 Solanum etuberosum | reverse complement strand
TTCTTTAACGAACTAAGTTGCTTTCTACTGTTTTAAAAGCTTTTTGTATATTGCATGTGTTTTATTGCTTTATATTGAGTTAAGTTATTCAGGAGTTGGGTAAAGCCAAGGTAAGTGTTCCTTTCAGATTCTTTTTAAGCTTAAGTTGTGTTAAGCTTGTACTGATGCCATTTGGCCTGCATCTTCTTATGATGCAGACACAAGTAACCAGGATCAGCATCCAGCGCATCGTTGATTCTAGTTGAGCTCCAGACTTGTTGGTGAGCCTCCTTGCTTCCGGAGGATCTCTTTTATTGCTTTTAGTAGTTTTAGTTTCATTAGGATGTCGTGGGTCTTGTCCCGACATCCATCTTAGTTGTTTAGAGGCTTCATAGACAGTCATATGTTAGTTCTTGAGTTTTCTATTTCCTGTTTTAATAGGTGAGACTTGAGTTGCCATTTTGGTTAAGTTTAATATTTCTTAAAGGCATTTGCATGAGTTATCCTTTGAGACTATTTCTTTTGTTTAAGATTTCGGCTGAGTAAGTAAGCCAGGCCAAGGGTTCGCTTGGGGCCAGCAATGGTTCTCGAGTGCCAGTACCGCCCTGGGAGTAGGCTCGGGGTGTGACACTCAGGAAATGATATTGACTATTAACAATGTATCATATCGTATTAAGTCTCAAAGAAACTTGTTAACTTTCATGGTTATTCGCCAAAATAGCTTTCATGTTGAGATTGACAATGATGGAAAGATTGAATATCTTTATATTACTACAATAAAGATGAGGAAAAACTATGTGCATGAAATACCTACACTTTCTTATGGATTGCACCATACAAGTATTAACATGATTAAAGTTGAATCACATGCCATAGTACACAAATGATTTACTGATCCTAATCATTTTATCATTTGGCATGACCAATTGGGTCATCTCGATTTTAATATGATGCGCAAAATTATTGAGAATTCACATGGACATACATTGAAGAATTAAACAAAGAAAATTCTCTTGGTTGTTTGTTCTCAAAGAAAGTTGGTTATTAGACCATCAACAACTAAAGTTAAGATTGAATCCCATATATTTATGAAACGTGTACAAGGTGATATATGTGAGCCAATTCACCCTTCATGTGGATCATTTAAATACCATATGATATTAATAGATGCATCTACAAGATGGTCACATGTGCACTTATGTCACGCCCCGAGACTATCCCTAGACGCGACATGGTGCTTAAAGCCACAAGTGACCCCAAGCTAACCTCATGACATGGAATGATACTAAAATCAACAAAATCAACAGAAAACTAAAATATATATGTGAAAGATAAAAACTGAAATATCTGGATAGAACCCATAATATTGAGATAGACAAAATCCGAAGGACAATACAACAAGGTCGAGGTCAAATTCCATAAAGAGAGTGGTGAGAGGTCTTTATAATCTTTTATTGAAATATAAAGTAGCAACTACTATTGGAATTTGTGGTTTTAAATGGGGAATTATTAACTGATTAACTAATGAGTTTGCAATCAAGAAATGAAAGACGAACTTGGGTTACAATTCTTGGAGATATGAATTCAAGCAAATAAGTTACTATCAAATACTTCAGGTGTGTTCATATTCAAAACTGAAAAATTCAATAAGTTTCCTAAAGCATCTCAACCAATTAGCAGAGTATCACCCTAAAGCCACAATGCCACCTGGGTGTTGAATTAATTTGTTCATCCATTGTATGTCTTAGGTTAGCTATCATATGTCTAGCACAAGCTATTAGATGGAGGTTGGTAGCTCCCAATCATAATGATTCTTTTTCCTAATTTTAACTTCTTTTGTTAGACAAGTTAGAATATAAATGAGTTCTTTATGTTTGCAACTATTAAAAAATATAATCTTATGAACAAACCTTAATACACAATGATCATCTCTTCAAGAGAAGATTTTAATGTAAATAATCTACTATCGGCATCCCTACTCTAAGTTCCATAACCCTAGTTATGAGTTTAGCTACTCATAACTAGATGCAAATAATTACTAAAGGAATTTGAACAACTAAAGAACATAAATATAAAAGAAAGTAAATAAACCCTTTAATTAATGCATCTCTAGTAAGAGTATCTTGTTCATTCCACAATAATCTTCTAAGAAAACAATAATCAATTCTAAAAATCTAAGAATGTTGAAAAATCTAGGCAAGTAATAATTCTTAAATTCTATGACTAATGGTAATCCCTAATGATAATTCATAACCCTAAAAATGTCATCATACTAAACATATTCATGATAGTAAGGTAAAAATCCTAACCTCGATTGAACTCTGATTTGACTTGGTCAACCTAGATCTAAAAAAATAGAGGATCATTATGTGAGGCCCATTACGTGGTCTGGGGGGGGGGGGTTGCAAAACTGGGTCCATCTTGGACTCCTAATTTCTTATCCGTGCATCACATAAATATTAGATTTTGGAATCTCACTTTTCGATAGGTGCGACATGAGGTCCATTGTGTGGAAGGTACCTTTTCATTGTGGACACCATGGTCCATTTTGTGGAAGGTACCTTTACATTTCGGATACCATTATAGCAATCTCATTGACTACGTTTGAGTCTGAGATACTTCTCTTTGCATTTCAATCCATATTTTAGGTCATTCCTTGTTGTTTTTAGCCTTAAATCTTCCTAATCATATCTATTAGCTCATTACAACAATTATGCATACAACACATTGATATTCATAGAATTATATTTAGAATATAGCTATGTTACATGTATTTTATGGTAATTGGATGCGTAAATATACCCCAAATCAACCATAAGAATTAACTAAATAGTTTATGGTTTATCCTCGGTGCTTCTAACTCAAACTAGATGATAGATATAACCTCCATGAATCATATTTTGGGCCTTAAGGTGTCTGAATTACCTTTCCATTACAAGACTACTCATTTAGAAGATGAAACTTACAACTTTATCTCTACAATCAACATTAGCCTAACATGCAACTAACAAATCCATAACCTTTATGACATCAAAGTCAAACATATCTAACTCAATCAGGTCATCCAGTGTAAGATGGTGAAAAATTTATACAACACAATCTCGATGAAATTGTCTATCTATAATATATTCTCAAAGCGGCGTAGATATAACAAATGATATGAGCAATAACTCTTGGTATACCCCAAACTTACTAACAAAGAATGAGGTAATATATGAAAGAGTAAAGAAATGATTTATCAGTGCATACAACATGAGTAAAAACAATAAATGTACTATGACAATGTCAGACGATGTCTCGAAGTCCTAGTAACCAACTAGGGCATAAGTGGGGTTCGTAAACCGCCTTAACTGTATGCTCCTCCTCTACCTTTACCGCAACCCATTCCCGACTATGTCCAGTTCTTAGGGGACTAATAATAGATGAAAAAAATCATCCAACAACCTTATAGGTTGGGCTATCTCACCCCGACCTCTGCTAGAGCAATGTTGCATAAATTGACAATCACACCGATACCAATAAAAAACATCTAAAACTAGGAGAATCTACCTAGGATGTTGTCTAATGCACTTAACACAAGGTGTACATACTGGTCTCATCTTACCTGAATGCTCCTGCAATGGGAATCTAATGTCCTGAACTCTGACCCATTCAAGACCGAACAAAAAGATCATACCTATGGACTCTAAATTGAGATGGGGAACTACTAGAAGAGTGGACTGTTCTTTAGGGAAACTATGGCCTGAAGTCACTTTGAGGCTCTCTGTAAAATCTGGTAAATCTAGCCCTCTTATTCTGCTCCCTTTCTCGATTGTGGGTATCCTATATTTGACTTGAGAGATCCTCTACTATCTGAGCAAATGCTAGAATTTTGAAAATATCCATATCCTCCTATAGAGATCTATAATTCAATCTTTAATCAAGTGTTCCTCCAAGATTATCACATATCAATGAACTCTAGCTCACATCATACTCACAATATCAAGAGCATACCTGGCCAATAAATTAAACATGAGATTATGGAAACAAGTAAACTAAAAAGGAAGGCATAATCTAAAGAAAAGTAGAAGGGAAAGCAACATTAAATTTGAAAGTAAGGTGAGTGGGGAAAAACTTAATTGTATAATTATTGTCTTAAAGTGCATAGAGAAGAGTCGTCATTATTCTAACCAAAATCTTCGTACTCATCTCTTAGTCGATATCACAACCCAAAAAAGTTATTTTAATCTTACATTTTAATACTTTGACTTATTGGGTAATACAATAATGGAATGCTTATGGTTTGTATGACATGTGCTAAATTTTCTTGTGAGAGTGAGTGAATTCATGACCCCAATTGGTCATATACCTGCATGATGAGTGAGAAGGGCATTTCTTTAATGGTGAAGGCACTTGATAATAAGAATTGGTTAATTAATGACTACATTAGTTGGATCTAAGCATGTTGCTCCAATATATGTCATAAAAAGCTAGTTTTTAGAAGTTTTGATGTTTGCATGAAAAGTTAGAGGTTTGAAAGAGTTATGCTTGATTGAGTGAATTTCAAATCATGATTAAAACGGTCTATGAAAACCAGATTATGAGTAAACTTGTCTAAATAAATGTTGATGAGCTACTAGGTCTATTGGGATAGGACGAGTTGTTCGAGGATGGACAAAAACTTTAAGAATAGGGTAGAGACCTGGGTTGTATTTACGCATCCAAGCATCATATTTTACTCATAATTTAGCCAAATTTGATGTATAAGCTTACATATATCCTTGTGTTATATGTATAGTTGTTGTGATGAGCTATAGATATATTTAGTCTAATTTTAGGCTAGAAAACAAGGAATAACAAAAAATATAGATTCACACTTAAAGCAGACTATCCCAGACTAAAACATAGCCAAATAGGTTGAAGAAATAAAGTCCACGTCTTGGGGAACATAATGGTCCTCATATTGCACCTGATGAGGATCGAGATTTCGTGGATAAATATTAATTCGATGAACTTACAACGCACTGAGAAAAAATAAGAAAGGTAAGATGGAGCCCAATGATAGGACCCCCTTCTCCCCAATACGTCTCCCATCGCACCCCCTATGCTATGAATCTAGAGTTGACCAAGTGAAAGCAAAGCCTAACAAAGATTTAGATTCTGACTCTTGTATTATGTATAGGTCATGAGAAAGACATTTTTAGGGTTACACATTATCATTAGAAGTTAGGGACTATCATTATAATAGAGTTTTCACCATTCTTTGATGCAAGCTACTTTAGAATAGTTTTTAGGTTTAATTATTGCTTTAATAGAAGATTATTGTTGAACCAACAAGGTACTCTTGCAAGAGTTGAGTTAATCAATGATTTAGTTTACTTTATTTCAGCTTTATGTTCTTTAGTTTTTTAAATTACTTTTATTATTATTCATATCTAGTTATGAGCAACTAAATTCATAACAAGGGCTACAGAACTTAGAGTAGGAACAGGGATAATAGATTCTTTATATTAAATTCTTCTCATGACAGGGGTGATCACTGTGTATTTAGATTCTTTTGTAAATATTTCTTTTTTAATGGTTGCAAACATTGAGAACTAGTATGTACTATGACTTGCTTAATAAAAGAAGTTAAGATTATGAAAAAGGATCATTAACATGTATTTGGGGCAACCAATCCTCATCTAATAACTTGATCTAGAGATAGAATAGCTAACTTGAGCAATATGATAAATGAATAAATTAATTCAACACCCAAGTATCGGCAAAGACTTGGGGTGATGTTCACTCAATTGGGATGGGAGACTTTAGGAAGCTAATATATTCATCAGTTTTCCACGATGAACACTTCAATAGGATGAGTTGATGATAAATTATCTTTTTAAATTCTGATATCTAAGAACCACAACTCTTGTGCATCTTAAATTTTTGAGTACAAATACAGTAATATAGTTTATTTAATAATATCCCATTTAAAACCCCCAACTAAAATAGTTGCACCTGACACATTAAGATTCACTAATTGCACAACTCTCCTTGGGTTCACCCAAGTAGCACATCATTACTACTAAAAAACCCTTCATTCCACACAATATTATTAAGTACAACATTATTTCATCATGAAAACTACAAGAAATACATACAGTTGACTCTATGAAATTCCCAAGTTTACTTTTATACTCACTATACAATGAATTACAAATTACTTTAAGAATCGACCACACACAAAATCCCAAATCAACTAATTCATGTTAGACATTTTGAGGTTTATTCATATTTATCATCACATGCAAGACACACACATCTACGTTATCCAAATTACATTATTTTAAATGTCAACCACCAGAACATCATGCCCACAAGTCTAATCATGTTGTCTCCATCAATTCTACGGTGTACATATATGCCACAAATCAAGTCTATACATAAAGTTAAGACCATAGCCTACCTCGATGCCAAGCTTCTGCCTTAGAACCCATGCAACTCCACTCTCACCTGCAAACTAGATTTCTTCTCGAGAATCAAGTAGGTGGGGTGGAGTTTATTTTCCATGGAGTGTCTCTACTTTCCACCTTTTTTGAGCTCTTTTCTCTAAAATCTAACTTACAAGTGTTTTAAGGATGTAGCTCTTCTTAGAGTTGGAGTAAAAATCAGATCACCCATGTCCATGTATTGCCTTGTGGGTGTTCACTACAGTGATCAAGCCTTTGCTACAACAAGTTCGCTATGGTGGTAGCTTGTCCGAGTGTCTAGGGATATATTAATTCATACAGATGTATCAAGGAGATTTTAATAACGAAGGATTCTGTTGTTACATCATATACTATTTAAGCAATTATTTGTCCTCAAATGGACTAGGATGAAGGGCGGTTAGGGCCGAAATTGAAGGAACCTTATCTGAATCGAATATTTTGAATTTTCGTAATTTCGGGGTAAAAATATTCCTTCAAAATTTTCAACAGTGGAAATAACACACTATGCACTGATTAAAGTTATTAAGACCATAATATCCCTAATTGGGATAGATATTCACTTAGGAAAATTTTGTTGTGCATTGAAAAATTTGGGGAAGTTTGAACTCAAGTCAGCTTCAGAGAAATACGTCTGCAACTAAAAAAGGAAGGGAATGGTCATTTTGAAATTTTCAACTTCTAGCATGAATTCTATCTACAACCTATTTTATTTTAACTAAATACAAGGTAAGTCGTCCTTTCTAATGCTTTTACTCCTATATTTTCCTGATAATCTCACATTTTCCACACCAATTTGCTTGTTAGAATTTGTGTTTAGGGGTCTTGGAGAAGGAACTTGTTCGCTATAATAGAAGGGTAGATAAAAGCATGCTTCTAAGCTTTACATATCTAAGTCACTCATAGCGTTGCATGGGTCGTACCAGGATTTTTTTTATGGTAGAACTCAACAATGGAGGGGGTAGTTTAAAAAGAGACTTAGAACATTCAATATTCCCATATGGCTTGATTTTGGCCTTAAACCATTGTAAAAACATTGGTTAAGAGCCTTACATGCTCGAAAAGGATTTGATCTGTGAGGAATTTCAACAAAATTGTGTCAAAATTCCTGATTGCCATTACTTGGACTCAGTTCAATGGAGAAAATGATGTCTGTGGTGACACACGTTTTTTCACTAGTAGGGTTTTTCTATAGCAAAGGTTCCTCACCATAGAAAACTCGATGCAGCAAAGACTTAGACAGTAACCAGTGGGAAGTTTAAAAAGAAATCAGATTTTTGAAGCATTTTTCTAGGTTTTTGTTTCACACTTACTTCTTATTACCAATGCTAGAATACATCATCTAACGACTTCTCCCTAAATTTAAAGGTACTACTTCAAAATTGAAGAAAAGATTGACAACATCCCTAAGAGAGATCATGACTGATCAATACAAGAGGCACTACCTCAAGTAGAAGGTAAAAAGATTTATACATGAGAGAAGCTTTATTATGGAGGAGGTGGAAGAGAAAGCGCCACAATTCTATGCCCTTTTATAGATAATGGGGTGGGAACCACTAGTGTAGGAGTCGTGCACTGATAATGGATGCTGGGTAATAAAAATCTATGCCAACCTCCCCATGGCTAGCGCTAGCAACCCTAACCTCACTATCTTTGTTCGAAGGGTGAATGTCACGACCCGAGCCTACACCCTGGACGTGGCCGGCACTCGAGAACCATTGTTGGTCCCCAAGCAAACCCTCATCCTGGCTGACTACAAGCGGAAGACTAACTCAAGCATACAAAACTTAAAAACTGAATAAAAATTCATGAAACTAAAATACAAAGCTTTAACTCAAATGAAAAACTCTGAATAAAATAAAATATTCAACTCGCTACAAAATAGGCAACTTAAGTCTTTAAAACATTTAACAAAATTCATGAACAAACTTATGAAACTCTACTGTCTATCTATGAAGCCTCTTACTGACAAAGATGGAAGTCGGGACAAGACCCACGACATCCTAACAACTGATATAACTGAAAGTACAAATGGAACCCTCCGAAAACAAGGAGGCTCACCATAGCTAACTCGAACTACATGCGGTATCAATGAAGCACCTGTTGATGATCTTGAGTACCTGTATCTGCATCATGAAATGATGCAGGCCAAATGGATCAATACGTGGAATGTACGAGCATGTAAGGGGAATTCTAAAGCATAAACATAAGCTTGAACTGGTGGAATAGAAACATACTTACCTCTTCTCAACTCACTCAACTCAACTCAACTCAACTCAACTCAAAGAAATAAGGCTCAACTCAATGATAAGATATTCAACTCAGTGAAATAAGGCTCGACTCAATGATAAGACACTCGACTCTGGGTACTCAACTCTGGATACTCAACTCTGGGTACTCAACTCTGGATAATCAAATCAATATAAAACAACAATAAAAGATGCAATATATGGAAAACTCTTAAAACAGTAGATAACAACTCAATGTATTAGAACATGTAATGTAACTCTGTTTGTATGCAAGAATACAAAATAAACTCTTAGTATATAAGAATACAAAATATCTCTGTATATATAAGAATACAAAATATCTCTGTGTATATAAGAATACAAAATATCTCTGTGGGAGTTTCTCTAACCGACAACCATCTCTATAAGCTTAAGTGATGGTACAACATTTTGCCTCACGCTGTCAGGGCCGTCCTATACCTTTCCGGGGGTATAGAACCTAACTCACTAAGTGGATCCACTAGTCTATGCTAAAAGCATTAAGGAATCATCTAAAAAGTATGTCCCTTTTCTACCCATGCTGGCTACATGGTTTATGGGGGCTGTGAGTTATCTGAACTCTCCCCCATATCAGTGCTTAATACTAATTCCAAAATATGATATATCATATGTTTAAAAACATAACTCTTTCTGTGGTTTGAGATTATTACTCAAAAACTAGCTTAAAAGCTTTCTTGGAAATCGGTGTTTCCTCTCTTGGAAATCAGTGTTTCCTCTCTTGACAATCGGTGTTTCCTCTCTTGTTTAAATGTGAAAATATTTTAACTCTTGGTAATACTTAGTTCCCATATAATTTTTTGATGAAATGATCTTTACTCTTACTCTTACTCAAATCAATGCTCAAGTCTTTAAAACAAGTTTAGAAAAATTTGTAAAAGACTTCTCAAAATAAGGTTCATGCCGAATTATGGACGTGAAAAACTCAATCCAAGGTTTTCAATAACCATACATAGAACTTAATACTCAGAACTCAAGAACTTCAATGATAATACTCATTTAAAAAATGCTCGACTCAGAGGGTTCATGCGGAGTTATGGGCCTGAACCACTCAAATCAAGGACTCAAAGATACTTCTCATCTCAAGACTGCTCGACTTATAGGTCCATGCAGAATTATGGGCATGAACTACTCAAATCAAGGACCTTCATGGGTAACGTGCAATAGTCCCATGATTAGGAATATAATCTCCAAAAGGGATTAGGAACCCAATACTCAAGACTTAGAACTTGAAGATACTACTCCTCTCAATGATACTCAACTTATGGAGTTCATGCAAAATTTATGGGCATGCACGACTCGATTCAAGGGTCTACATAATGATATGGAACTCGTGTATACGACTCTTCTCACTCTCATACTTACTTCCTCAAAACTTAGCTCAAATCGATAGTTTATCTCAAAGGATTCACTATTGAAATCAAAGAATTTCTTGAACTGTACTCTTAACTCTCTCTTGAATGTGAATTATGAATTCAAGAGTTATGGTTCATAATACGAAGGATCTCGTGATGATAATGAAGACTCATGAATACAATCTCCTCACTCTCATGCTCAGTTACTTGAGTCTTAAAACAAGTTATTAGAAATTGTAGAAGATTCCTCAAAAAGACTCAAAGGGACTCTCTCAAAATGTTCGAAAGAACTCTCAAGACTTGTCTCTTAACTCTACCTTGAGTTTAAATTATGAATTCAAGGTTATGATTCATGTTATGAATGATTTCTAGGTGTTTGGAAGTAGTTTAGAATCAAAGGGGAGTAAAGGTACCCTTCGAAAGAACTCAAACAGACAAAACGATGAAGAACGGGTGGGGGCAGGCGACCCTGGCGCACTGAGTGGCGCAGGGCGCCATCCCTCTACCTACATACACATATTTTGGGCGCTCTGGCTGGCGTGGGGCGCTAGGCCCCAACCCATAAAACGCCAACGACTTTCTTTGCTCGTTTTCTCACCCTATTTCACCTAGATTCGAACGGTTTCTTCCCCAATCACTTTGATTAGATTTCTTAACATAAGTACATAATAATCTACTCAATAAAAACCTCAAAACACTCACTTTCATCTCAAGAAATCATCAAAACCCCAACAAAACAAGTTTTTGAATGAAACCTCAAGAACACCTATCAAGAACTTAAATCTTTCAATCTTTATGGAACAAATTCGAATATCAAAATCATTTTTGGCGTGTGGGTGAATGAAACCAACACTATGGAAACTTAAATACCTCTTAGGGATTAAAACCATGGTGAAAATCCGCAGCAAAACTCAAGAACCTCGACGAGCGCCTTGATCCTTTCCTCTTTTCTCCTTTTTTCTCTTCTTTTCTCTTCTTGAACTCTCAACTAAAATCTAGGTGTATTTTAGGATTATAAAACTGAACCTAATAGGATTAGACCCTTAAAACCTTACTAAAAATGAATTAAATCTGATTTGGTAAGGAAAAGACCAAAATACCCCTCACTATTTTCGGATAACTTTCCTTAACTGGATAGCCTGACTTCAAAAGGGCATATCTCACTCATCCGACCTCGAAACTTAGCAAACTCGGTGGCGTAGGAAAGATAATTCAAAGACCTTTAATTTTCTATCTCATGGAACATCTAACTCATCCTGTACTGAGAGTAATGAGAATTTGAAGTTAACCCAAATCTTAGAAGAACTTAGGAATGACTTGAATGAACTCTCTTTAGTTCTTGTTGGAACTCAAGGTGATACATCTAGTGACCTTAACACTTAAGAAAAAATTAAATTCTTTGGAAAAAACTTACTCACTATGAAGGATGGTTCAGGTCTTAGCTCAAAAATTTTCTGGGATGTTACAATATCTCCCCCTTGGGATCATTCGTCCTCGAATGACGACTGGACTGGGTATGGAATGGGGTTACTCTTACTAAGGTATGAGTCTAATGGTACGCTCTTACTATATTCGAGCTTAAACCAAATCCTTAGGTTCGGGTTCTATACCTCTCTATAGGGAATCTCATCCCAAGAATGTTACTCCTTACCACCACATTCAAGCTTAGTACTCTAACAACTCCATGGACTCCTACTAACCAACTCCTTCGGAGCCAACTAAGGGCTCTCATTTAACTATTTCTCATAGTAAAACCTCGTCCTCCTCTTTTATAACCTTAGATGGAATTATCACACCATCATCATCACGATAAGATCATTAACCTTCTCCTTTTAACATCACTTCACTACTAAAAGACCTCTGAAAAAACATCTCCCATACTCTTTGGAACTCATTACTATCTTACTCTCAAACACTTGACTTGATTTCTCATATTGTCATCTCCCCCTTAGGTCTAAAGCTAACACTTGAAAGCTATGGACCTATTCCACATTGACAACTCAATTATGCTATCTAGGCACACATGGAATATCTCAACTTAATTTGGAACCTCGTATGATTTCATATCATCTCGTTACACCTCTTAATACTCTAGTTACTCTTGTGACTTAGCCACACTTCACTGCCCTTATCTAAATGTTAGGATCTCTCATTGGTACTACTCACATTCATTGCATCAAACATTTCAATTTCTTAACTACTCTTATCTCAAGTCTACCAGATCAAATCTCGAGACTAACATCATCACCCTCATGTTTCCATTCTTTGGATCATGACACTCATCTTAAATTAAAGCTTAATGTTCATTACTAAACCCGAATATCAATACGATTGCTCGCCTACTATGTTATACCTCATTACTTGATCAGTTCTATAACCTTCTGAACATTATTGACCTCTCAAACATATCATAAGCCTATTTTAGATCTATCACTTCATGAATACTCTGCTCTTCTATTCAACACTTACACTTGGTCATTACCTACACAATGACACTTCACCACAAACTCCTTTCTAGCTACAACACACTCTACCTCCTATGATGGAATCATCACAACTCATCACTCCTTAGTCTACCCATAAGGGAAAACTCCTCGTTAATAACTTACTAGGTGCATGAGTATAATAACATAATCTGCCCCATCACTATCTCCCTTTCATAGATCTCTATACCTCTGCATACTTTCCTCTAACTTTGGGCTCTTTCACTGCTACTGCTCATAATCTCGTAGCTCATGCTACCTTTTCGGGTGAAAATACTACCCAAGCTCTAAACATACTTTCTCATAAGGATATCAGCTGAAACAAGGCTTAGAGAAGAGAGTACAACTTGCTTTTAGCTCAAACGCATGATTCACATGATTATGGGTGCATTCTTCTGAAACTGAACACTTACTCACTCATGGGCTTCTCTCAAGCCCCTCTGGAGTCACATGAATTCCTCAAGATTTTTGCTAAGAACAACTCATCGATAAAGGTCTGACTTTTCTTTTAAACAACCTCTAGTATGATGGGTAGTCGAATGAATATGAGAAACACACAAGTACGAATAAATCTCTATGACATAGATCTATTGCACGATTAAGAGTATGAAAGATGGGAAAATTTTCTTAAATGTCTGTAGTCCCTCATTTATAGAAGTGGGGCCCTCACAATCATAAATAAGATCCTACTTGACACGGCTTCATACAATTAAGCAACCAATCAAAGCTAAAGTTATTTAAAATAGCTCCTAAAAATTGATTCAACTTAAGTGAGAAAACTTTTCAACCTTATGAATCCTTATGTGAGAAAACCTTTCACAATCATGATCTTAGTAGTATGTGAGAAAATAATTTCACAACAACATTGATACTTTCCTCTCAAATCATACTCAAATCATTTACATCAATTTCATAAAAGGATGCATATCTTTATAAAATATCATATTTCTGAGTTCATAAGCTTCATCATGTGTTCATAGTCTAAAATCATGGATCAGGCATGTGTTCATATAAATTCAATCCATGAACTATAATTGAAAAGAACCCATGAAGATTGAATAAAACCCTAACTTTGAATTGAGAATCTAACTTGTAAAATTGGAATATCTTTGGGTAAACCTATGGAGGAAAGGACTCCATAGGTTAATACTAATATACCTTAGTGTTCAAGGCCCAATAACTATGGTGAATTGGAGATCTTGAAGTGATACCCTAGCTTCTTCTACCTTAGTTTTAGAGAGGATTTTAGGGGATGAACTTGGAGGGATATTTTGGATTTAGGAGAATGATTTAGAATGGGTAGTTTAAGGACTTAAATCACTTATATAGGGCTTAGAATAGGGGTTAAAACAACATAGCTTAGGTATTAGACACATGAGGAAATACTAAAATATCCTTGACCAAAAAGCTGACGGGTGGCTTATATGTTAGCCTAAATGGACCATATAACTCTCCACCGTCCGTGTAGGGATCAGTATATATGACCTATTTCAGGGTTGTCTTAAACGACCAACCCACTACCCCTAAATGTCTAATTATGGCCTAAGCGGTCCGTTTAGCCAACATAGAGGGTCCATGGTTGGTTTTAGGCCTGTGGACCTACCCGTTCAACCCATCGTACCTTTCTCAAATTCCAATGTGTTACAGGTATTAACACTCCATATTAGGCTTGTGGTAAGTACGAACTCTTATAAGCTTTGCTCAGTATTGGTGAGGTATAATGGTTTGGAGACATACCACTTATGTTTTCTTTATGATCATTTCAAACTTTATTTTAGTTTCAGATGTTTTGAGTGAGCTAGGGCTTGCCCTAGAAACTCACTTATGATAGAGGTTTATTCAAAACTTAATACTTCCACTTATGAGTCTTTGTATTCGGATTTTTTTATTATGTTGAGCTCATGATTTGAGAATTTATTCCGCTTATCATGTTATTTAAGTCATGCATGCTTTCATAGTGTCATGCTATGCCATATGGTTAGTTTGGAGTCCCTCAGAATTCTAAATACCATTTCATGTCTAGAGGGTAGTCTTGGGTTGTGAAAACTTGGTAATTAGAGAATTAGGTTCAAGTGTCTTACGGTGTCTGAAAGATGCATTGAGTAGCTTCTTGTTCATAGGTGTGAAACGCACCACATTTATGAATGAGATACTACAAGACATTTAAGAAACTTCTCTTCTTTCATCACTCTTACGTTATGCGATAGAGGTTAACTCCATAAGGTTTCCTTCTAACTTATGTTCTGGGCTTTTTTAGAAC
>JAJONR010003564.1:0-12806 GCA_029582245.1 Solanum etuberosum | reverse complement strand
AAAGTCTATATGAGAATAGAAGTCTAATAAGTAGAATTGTGGTGAAAGGCCTATACTCACCTAACCTACCTTATGAATGCTTGAATGTATAAAGTGATAGAATCACTTGAACATGGATTGATTGTCAAGGACATTCTTCCATGAGACATGAATGTTAAGCAAGGCTTAATAGTGAGTCTAGGGGTGTATGCTTGACCCCTAGTGGATATTGACAATGAGATGGAGTGTCACACAAGGTAGGGTCCGGGCTCCAAGTTGATAGGAGAACCACACCTAGTTGATGTGAGGACTATCCAAGTTAAAGGGGGAACTCTTACATAGTAGAGTGCGGGTTTTCCCAAAGTTAGGTCTCATGAGATGGAAGCCTTCACATAGTGGAGTTAGGGTTTCTAGTAGCAATCTCTGTATCCAATGAACTAAGACATACTTGAAGAGGTATCTCCAAGTGTTCAAAAGCATTAATGGACTTAGACATGCTCAAGGAAGTATATCATAGGGTCCATCTTAATAATGAACCTAGACATGCTTAAAGAAGTATCTCATAGTGTTTAACCTAATAATGAGCTAAGATGTGCTTAAGGAAGTACCTCATAGTGTTCTAAGTTTTAAAGAGAGGGACTAGCTTCCAACCAAGAAGTATAAGAATTAGGACCTAAAGGAATACTTAGTGTGGGTAGGATTATGGGGTCTTATCCATGCATTGCACAAGTATGACTTATGGTTACCTAAGAAGTGTTGCTCTTGTATGAAGTATGTTTGGATTGATTGTTGTTATAGTTGCCTTTCATGATATGTTTGACTAAATGTGAGAGATTCCCTTGTCTACGAGAAGTAAGCTAAAGAATAGATCAAATATGCTAAAGAAGTATGATGGCCTAAAAGTGGTACTTAGCTTAGGTGTGATTATGGGGTCTCATCTATGCATTGCACAAGTATAACTTGAAGGTTACTTATGAAGTTCTCTTATTTGAAGATTCTCTTGTTTGTGAGAAGTAAGCTAAGGATATGACCATGAAATGGTAAGTATGAATATGGTGACTTCAAGGTTATGCTTAGTGTGAATGGTATTATGGGAAGCCCTTCATGCATTGCACAAGTGTGCAAGCTTGAGGTTACTTAGGAGTATAGTGCTCACATGATATGAAGGTCTAGGTGTAGACTATGCCATGAATATGATGTATCTTCTATGCTCAAGAACTATGTCATATGTTGACTTATGCTTATTTTGAAGAGTATACTTATGACTATGTTATTGTCTCTTATTCTTATGTCTCATGTTGACTAACCATTTTGAGATGCTCTGATGATGTTATGCTAGCTATCATATTTAGTACTTTTGTACTAACGCATATTCTTGCCTACATTCTAATCAAATGTAGGGTTCGGTGATTTGAGGTCCATTCTTGAGGATAGGTTTCTAAGAAGCAAGAAGTTGAAGACTTGGTGAGTCCTCATAGTATCGAGGATAAAGCCACCATATCATTTATGTCTTTTCTTTATATTTGAGACTATTGTATGGGCTGTGTCCCAAGATTTATTCAAAGTTGTATTAGATGGTTTGAGACAAAGTGTAGTAAGACTTTTGCCTGCTTTTATGAAAGACTTTGATTGTATGGATAAAGTTTTTAAATTTTTTGTACTTTTCTATAATCTTATGTTATGATATGCTAAGGGCTTGTATGAGACCCGTTCGGGGTCAAGTATGCCATGTTACATCTAGGGTGTACCCCTGGGTCGTGACATTTACTTCTTTCCTTTCCTCACTTGGTTCAATGTATTTTACCTACACATTATCAAAAGAACCATCACATCTACTTTGTCACGACCCTGACCATCATGAGTGGCACCCACACTAACCCTCCGGTGGGAGTCACGACCTAGACCATCGTGAGTGGCACCCATACTAACCCTCCGGTGGGAGAACCGTTACTACAACCCAACTAACCAAATTAAAGAAAACTAAAGCATTTAAAGATACGGAAGCAGGTTTAAATACAAGAGTCAAATAGAGTTCCCATAAACTCCAAAAGTTCTAACAACGACTCACAAAACATTGCATAAATTATTTCCTAGAACCTGAAAGTCAATGTACCAAAACTCTAACAAAGAACCATAAGTCCAAGGAAATGGGTACAACCCAATTAAACATAGGAAAATATGAAGCACTAGTCTAAGTCCGAAGATGTGTACATAAAAAAAGAGAACTCATGGCAGCCCGGAAGAACTGGCTCACCCTTGAATTTCGATTGATCACAGATCTCCTAGATGAGGTCTGTTAGTAGCCACCTGAAGATGCCCTGTACTCAACAAAGAAAGAGCAAGTGAAGTATCAATACACAACCACAGTGTACTGGTAGGATCACGCGGCTATTCCAATAAGTGAAACATATATAAGTCATTACAACATCATAAACATGCACACACCAAACATATACAATATCAATTATCATTTACAAGCAAAGCACAATTTCACAATCTTAAAGATATACATATATGCCAAGTCATTGGTCCTCTCACGGAACCCATACCCAAACTCTTAGTGTGCCGGATCGTGACACCCGATCCAAGTTAGTGTGTCGGATCGTGACACCCGTTCCAATATGTATGTTGGTACGTCACATCCGATCCCAGTTAGTGTGTCGGAACGTGACACCCGTTTCATTCAACATACCACAATCACAATCACAATGTATCTTCTCATAACCATACAATCAAAAGGTGAATCATGGCATAAAGTTATTCGTTCATACTCATTTACATTAGGTGTGATCAATAATGCAACATTTGAATACATACATGCAATACAATGAAGCAATTACAAATTTATATCACACCAACATGAAATCACAACCATCACCTACTTCGAACAAAGCTTGAATCCCCTAAGAAACTTGATTCTTCCCTTTCTGCATTTTTTCCGCTTGTTCTTGGTCTACAAACAATCAATATAATGCGAGGATCAATAAACAAGACCTAATTACCCAGATTATAATCAATAATATCAACCCTAGGCCAAAACCTTGATCCCCATACCCCGTTTACGGCTTCTTCCACCATAAATCCCAGATCAAAACCCTCCCCCATTGATAATTACCCAAGAAACTAAGTTCTACGGATTGAAAAATAGATTCGGAGAGTAAAAACCTTACCTTTGGTGCTAGAAGAGGTAGAAAAACTTCAAGAAATATTTCTGGGTCGTTCCTTAGCTCTTAAGATTGAATGTTGCAGAATAATAATATTTTTGGGATTTATTTCTGACTTAAGTCGCGACTGTGCCGCCACAGCGGACCTCATCCCGCTACAGCGGCCCCGCCCTGGCGGCTTGCATGGAGACAGAGAGTTAATTAAAGAGTTTCAAACCCCCATTTCACAACACACTTTCAACCCATGACACTCAGAAATTACCCATTCACGCTAAGATCAGTTTCGGGAGTTCTACTCGCCCGAATTCGATTTTGTAAAGTCGTACGGGTTCCTTAACGTCTTAGCTATCTACTCATGTGATCAAATTCATAATTAGATCCCTCATTTGTTACCAGATTTCCCTAGACCTCACTGACTCCGATTTCATCCAAATCTTGACTAGGTTAGGAAATCCCAAGTTACTACCAAAAAGTTTTCTGACCCCAATTCTTTCTCCATTGGCTTTTCCCTAACGACGGAATCAGGTCGTTATAATAGATACCAATTTACCCATCACTCATCAACGAGTGATCAACTAGGAAAGACTGGCTAAACTAAGGGTAGAGTAGTACCTGAATCGCTGAATAACTAGGGATACTTGTCTTGCATGTCCTTCTCGGTCTCCCAAGTGGCTTCCTAAACCGGACGATGCTTTCATTGAACTTTCACGGACTTAATCTCCTTGGTCCTCAGCTTTCGAACATCATGATCAAGAAGTGCAATCGGTTCTTCCTCATACTGAAGGTCCTTGTCTAACACAACTGAGTCCAATTTATGATGTAATCCCCGTCCCCATGATATCTCTTTAACATGGACATATGAAATACCAGATGAACCCCCGATAAGTTAGGAGGTAAAGCCAACTTATACGCCACTGGCCCTACACGGTCAAGAACCTCAAAGGGTCCAATATATCAAGGACTAAGCTTGTCCTTCTAGCCGAATCTCATCACCCCTTTCATGGATGACACCTTAAGAAGTACATTCTCACCAGTCTGAAATGCCAAGTCTCTTACCTTATGATCTGAATACTTTTTTTGTCTACTTTGGGTTGCTAGGAGCTTAGCTTGGATGCTTCTTACCTTATCCTGAGCATCCCGCACCAAGTCAAACCCCAAAGGTTTCACATCTCAAGCGTCAAACCATCCTATGGGTGATATACATCCTCTCCCATAAAGTGCCTCAAATGGTTCCATATCAATGCTAGAGTGGTAACTATTATTATAAGAGAACTCACACAAGGGTAGGAACTTTTCCCAATGTCCTCCAAAGTCGATCACGCATTCCCTCAACATGTCCTCTAACACTTGAATGGTCCTTTTTGACTGTCCATCCGTCTGCGGATGGAATGATGTGCTTTAAGTGAGTTGATTACCCAACTCCTCATGTAATTTTCCCTAAAACTTGGACGTGAACTGCATACCATAGTCTGAGATGATAGAAAGGGGCACCTCATGCAGCCTTACTATCTCTTTTACATACACCTTAGCATTGATGAGCATTATAATCTATTCTGACCGGAAGAAAATGGGTTGACTTAGTCAATCTGTCAACCACTACCCAAATAGAATCAAACTTTTCCAAAGTCTTGGGAAGACTAACCACAAAATCCATAGCTATTCTTTCCCACTTCTATTCTGGAATTGGCATTCTCTGAAGCAAACATGCCAGCCTTTGATGATCATATTTTACTTGTTGGCAATTTTGACACTTAGCCACAAACTCCGCTATATCCTTCTTCATGCCCGGCTACCAATATAGTCTCTTCAAGTCTCGGTACATCTTTGTCACACCCGGATGAATGGAATACCTCAAACCATGGGATTCTGTCAATAAACTTTGAATCAAGTCGCCCACTCTAGAAACACAAATTCTTCCTTTAAAACTGAGCACGCCCCCCACATCAAGAACAATATCTTGTGCCTTACCAATCACTGTCTTCTTTCTAAGATCATTCAAATTCTCATCCTCAAATTGTTTGGCCGTGATTTCCTATATGAAGGTGGATCTAACCTCAATGCTAGCTAATACCCCACCTTTTTCTGAGATACCCAACTGCATGAACTTAGACTCCAAATGTTGAATTTCTTTAGCCAAAGGTCGCTTGGTCACACCCAAGCAAGCTAGACTACTCATACTCACCGTCTTCCGGCTTAATGCGTCTGGCACCACGTTAGCTTTAGCCGGAAGGTATTGGATGGTCACATCATAATCCTTGAGTAACTCCATCCACCTTCGTTGTCTCAGATTTAGATCCTTTTGAGTGAATACATGTTGTAGGCTATGGTGGTCAGTAAATACCTCACACTTGACACCATAAAGATAATGCCGCCAGATCTTAAGAGTAAACACTACCGCTGCGAACTCTAAATCATGTATTGGGTAATTTCGTTCATGAACTTTCAACTGTCGCAATGCATAAGCGATGACATTCTTCTCCTACATCAATACAGCACCCAAACCCAAATGCGACGCATCGCAATAAACAATAAAATCTTTACCTTCCACCGGTAGTGCTAGAATAGGTGATGTGGTCAAAAGAGTCTTGAGTTTTTGAAAGCTCTCCTCATATTTTTCAATCCATCCAAATGGTATCTCCTTTTTAGTCAAATTTGTCAAGTGTGTGGCAATAGAAGAAAAGTTTTTCACAAACCGACGATAGTAGCTACCGAGCCCCACAAAACTTCTAATTTCAGTCACAGAACTTAGTTGGACCCAATTCCTAACCGCTTCAATCTTTTGGGGATCTACCATTACCCATTCCTTTGAAACTACATGCCCCAAAAAGGCAACCGAAGTCAACCAAAATTTACACTTAAAAAAATTTTCATACAACTTTTATTTCCCAAGAACACCCAGAATAATACGAAGATGGTCGGCATGCTCTTCCTTACTTGTCGAATAAACAAAAATGTCATCAATTAACACTATCACAAACGAATCAAGAAAGGGTTTGAACACATCATTCATCAAACTCATGAAAGCTGCAAGCGCATTTGTCAACCCGAATGACATAACTACTCATAGTTCTCGTAGCGGGTCCTAAATGCCGTTTTTGGTATATCCTCAGGCCTAATCTTTAACTGATGGTAACCAGACCTTAAATCAATCTTAGATAAAATGAATGCACCCTGCAATTGGTCAAAAAGATCATGTATCCGAGGCAATGGATACTTATTTCGAATGGTGACCCTATTCAATTGACGATAGTCTATACACATTCTCATACTACAGTCCTTTTTCTTAACAAACAAGACAGAAGCACCCCAGGGTGAAGCACTAGGACAGATGAATCCTTTATCCAGAAGCTTTTGGATTTGAGCCTTAAGCTCTCTTAATTCTTCCGGAGCCATGCGATACGGAGGGATGAATATGGGATGGGTACCAGGTTCTAAATCAATGCAGAAATCTATATCTATATCCGGAGGCATACCAAGAAAATCAATAGGGAACACTTCTCTAAATTCTGACACCACAAGAATAGACTCAATAGAGGGAGATTCAATCGCAACATCCCGAATATGAGCCAAATACGCCAATCAACCCTGCCCCACCAGTTTCCTAGCCCGAATGGAGGATATGATCTAAGCTGGCTTAGGCTTGTACACCCCTTCCCACTCTAACTTTTTCCTAATCAGAATCTCTAGAGTCACATACTTAGTGTTACAATTTAACACATAATAATAGGGGACAACCAAGTCATGCCTAAGATTATATCAAAGTCATTCATATCCAAAATAACCAAATTAGCCCAAGTCTGAAAACCCATAAACAAGATAGGACAAACACGATAGATATGGGTTACTATGACAGACTCTTCAACGGGGGTAGAAACATGGATGGGAGCATCAAGTATATCACAAATCATGTCAAATTCAGAGGCGAATCACACGGACACATTAGAATAAGTAGAACCTGGATCAAATAACACATTATCCATCCGGTCACATATAAGAATAGTACTTGTGATCACTGCGTCAGAAGACTCTTCCTCGCTCTTGCTCGAAAAGGCATAACACTGAGCCCTGTCATCTTGACGGGTGACTTTCCTGCCTGGCTGCGTCGTACCTCTGCCTGTGTTACCATTTTCCCCGACCTCCACGGCCTCGCTGATTTCCTCCTCGCCCACCTTGTGGACGTCCTCGACCATTATTACCATTTCCCACGGGTACCATTGCTCTAGTCTGCTGTTGCGTGGGGTCCAACATGCACGGGTGGGGACAATCTCTCCTCATATGCCCAGGTTCTCCACAATTATAACAAGTTCGATCAAAATATAGCCTGTTGCCCGCCGAAGGTGCGGCTCCCTGGCTATCCTGAATAAAATTCTGATGTGGAGTTCTCGAGTAATTACATGTAGAAGTGGGCATAGCGGACTCAATTGGCTGGGTTGCAAGTGTCGGCCTCCCTGAACCTCTGGAGTAGGAACCCTGAAAGTTACCTGTGCTCTTAGCTTTCTTAGCCAATGCCTTAGCCTGACCGTCTCGCCTCAGCCCCTCCACTTTCTTCACAAAATATGTTACCTCATTAAAACTTTTTCCTGCAGAAGTCATGTGCACAGACAATACCTGTAACTCAGAATTCAGTCCCTTAATAAATAGACGGATCCTCTCTTCCTCAGTAGTCAACAATTGCATAGCATATCTAGACAAAGCATGGAACTTAGCTTCATAAGAAGCCACATACATACCACCTTGCTCCAAAGCCATGAACTCATCCTTCTTTTGATCTCTTAAAGTCTGGGGCACATACTTTTCCAAGAATAGAGCATGAAACTGGGTCCAAGTGAGTGAGGATAAAGCTGAAGATCTGCATTCCACATAAGCTCTCCACCACTGCTTAGCCTCACCTTGAAGCTGAAAAGACACAAACTCTACTCCATGCTGATGGACAATTCCCAACTTATGAAGCCTCTCATAAAATCTAGAATGAACTCGTAGGCGTCCTTACTCTCGGAACCATGGAACACTGGCGGTTTCAATTTCAAGAACTTAGTCAGCATCTCATGTTCATTACCATTCATAACAGGACCCAATAAAGGATGGAAGAAAGCATCAGTACCTACAGTTTCACCCACCTTGGGGAAAGTGATAGCAATAGGGCGATTGGCGGGAGCTTGAGTTACTTGAACTGTGGGGAGAACTCCAGGACCAACCAATCCTTTCAGGAATGACATAATATGTTGAGCTAACACTGGGTCTAAAGGAGGAATACATGTAGTCTAAGTATGCACCTCTTCCTCTTCTCCAACATCCTCATCATTCTCAACCTCTACATTCTCCTCTATCTCTTCATTATGCGCAGGAGGATTTTCATTTCTGGGAGCATTCTCAACCAGAGCTCCACCCCTAGCGGGTGCTACCCTTCTACGGACTCTACCCCTTGCTCTTCCTCTACCCCTGCCTCGATCGCGACCTCTTGTTGTGGACTCCTCAGCGGGCTCATTGACGGGAGCTACGGGCCTGACACTGTTGAAGCGAGTGTTAATCGTCTGGGGATAGAAGAGTGAAGTAGATTATATACCAATTTGGATCACCAGATACCAATTGGAACCAAGTTATAGCACGAAAGGAGACAAGAGAAAACAGAGAGATTTCCTAAAGTCCTATAGCCTCTCTAAGAAAAGTACAGACGTCTCTGTACCATTCCGCAAGACTCTACTAGACTCATTTTGGTACATCGAGATTAACAAACCTAGGGCTCTGATACCAACTTTTTCACGACCCATACCATCGTGAGTGACACCCACACTAACTCTCCGGTGGGAGAACCGTTACTACAACCCAACTAACCAAATTAATGAAAACTAAAGCATTTAAAGATACGGAAGCAGGTTTAAATGCAAGAGTCAAATAGAGTTCCCATAAACTCCAAAACATCTAACAAAGAGTAACAAAAAATTACGAAAATTATTCCCTAGAACCTGAAAGTCAATGTACCAAAACTCTAACAAGGAACCATAAGTCCAAGGAAATGGGTACAACCCAAATGTGTGGAAGGGAAGACTAGGACACGAGTAATATATCTAAGTCGTTGGTGGAACATGATCAACTCAATCCTGAGTTAGAAGCTATGAAAATTTCTCTTGCTAACAAGGTTACTAAGATCGCTTGCCTAAAATCTCAACTTCTGAAAAGCACAATCAGAGGGACTAGGTTAAGAAGAACTGGTCCCTAAAGGTTCAACATGAAGACCTGGTAGCAAAGAATATTGAACTTCAAAGGAGATTTCTGAAAAAATCATGTTAAGGTAGATGCTCTACTAACCTTACTCTTTAAATCCCTTGCTCCTAAGGCCCCCCTCTCTTCCTAAATGCTTGTGTCAGTTTCTGTTCCTCCTTTTCTGTTAAAACTCAATGGGTATTGTCCTGGTTCTCATTCATAATAATATTTGCAATGTTTTGATTGTTGGTCTTTTGTTTATGAATGAAAAAGTCCTTGTTTTACTAACGTGTCTCATTACTTTATGCATTTTTAATCATTCTTAGTGTTGTCAAAGTTTCCATGAATTTTTTTGAACTACATTTTTGTCAACTTGGTTTACTGCTTGAACTCTTTATTATGATGTTAAAAGGAGGGAAAATTGTTAAGCTATTAGATTAATGTTAGTTACTTGAAGAGTGATATCAATGCCAGTTACTTGAAGAGGACATGGTCATGCGATAGGGGGAACTTGTGAAAGAATGAAGATGTTGAATAAGTTTTCATTATCAAAATGGGGAAATTTTATTTTGGAGCTTATTTGAAGTCTTGACGATTTAACAAACTTCGGGAATGATGAAATAAGGGGACAAGTGCTAGTAACTTGAAGAGTCATGCTGATAGGGGAAACTGGTGAAAAGTTGAAAGTTGAATAAATTTGTCATCTTCAAAAAAGAGGAAAATGTTATTCTAGAGTTGATCTGATGTTTTGATTATTTAAAAAACTTCGGGTTCGAGCAAGGGACTTGGTCGAGGAAAGACACATGAAAAAGACAAATGTCTAAAAGCTTCCAAACCTGATGTGGTCGGGGCACACCTTTGCAGCAGGCTCCCAACTAATGGCTTTGCTCCAAGGATTGGTGTCCATATTATATTAGTCTCTTCTCCAATGACACAATCTAGGTTTGGGAAAATAAAGTTTTAAATTTTTAAAATTCATAATCTCTAAAAGAAATATCCATCTTCAAAGAAAAACAATTATCATACTCAACAAGGGACCTGATGGAGTGCTGAAGTGTATTTTGTAGTATTTTGAGCTTTGTGTCGTGTGTTCTTATATTGTAAATCTACTCCTAACTGATAAAGGATAGTAGATCAGTTGTTTGCCTACGTCTTTAGTTTGAGTCGGATTAACTAGAGTTAGTTAGTTGAATGATCTATGTTTTAATCAAGCCTCTTTAAATCATTGTTTTGATGTTCTCTTGGGTAGAGTTGCCTAGGAGTGTCGAATAGAGTTAGTTGATGTGTGGGTGCAATAGAGTTGTTGCTTGTTTCTTGTCTTATCTTTGAGATTTGAGTTGGTGGCTAGAGTTAGAATTGTTGGGTTCTTCAACTCTATAGCAACTAGATTTATTTGGTTTAGTGGACAATAGAGTTATTGCTTAGTTTTCTTTGTAGTAGGATTACTACAATAAGGGGGAAGGGATTAAGAGTTTAATTCCTAGGTCACAATAGTTTGTAATATGAAGTTTGCTCCATTTTGAATGAAATGGAGTTTGGGTTGAAATCATGTGAGTATAGGTCTTGATTTTTTCCTCCCTTGTGCAAGGGGGTTGCCACGTAAAATTCTTGTGTTTGATTTACTTTGAGTTATTTATTTTTCGCACGGTTATTCTGTCAAAGGACCAATTCTAGTGACCATTAATGGACGCATTCATTCTATCAATTGTTTAGGTTGTAGTTTGCTCTCGTGTCTTAGAAACAGTGGAAGTGATAGTTGGCATCTCTTTTCCTATTAAAAACATGCTGATTTTTTTTAATGTTAGTCGATTGAAACTTTTTTTAGGTTCTACTAAGATTGAATTTTGCAGGTTTATTTGAATCTGCAAACACACAAAAAAATTAAAGGAAATAATATGTAAAAATGTTGTAGGACTCAAAATTGGAGAAAATTTGAATATCACTTCTAACCACAATTGAGCTATTTGAAAGCATCACGGCTCTTATGCGAGTCTCAGGTATGTTAGTTTATGATCATAATAATGATGATAAGTATTTTGTTATGATGCCATTATATATCGTAATGAAGCAACTAAAAAATTAATTTGTCCACTTTATGCCACTCTTGGAGATTATAATTATAATCCGTTATAAAACACTAAAGTGAAGTAGGCTACAGTTAGTCTAGTTTCTTTCACATTCTTCATATGCCAATAAACACCAAAAAGAAAATTAAAATCAGAAGTGTTTTGTCCACCAGATTTCTTTAGCAAAAAGTATTGTTCTTTAATTTTAAGTATTCCAATTAACATTAGGTTAAAACAAACTATGATCATTAAAAATTATTACAGCCCTACACTCTTTTACGGAAGGTTATGTAATATATCTACTAGAAAATCTTTCTTTCCCTTATTCAAGAACTACTCTGGATTAAACTTTCTTTGAACGACCTGTATATTCAATTTTCTTGGATGTAATCATTTGTTTCCTGATTAATAGAGATCATCCATCTATCTATCTATCTATTTGTCTATCTTTATTATTTTATTACTATCTTAAAAGCATGAACTTCCTAACTTGAATGTTAAATTACTATAATACCCCAACTTATAATACCCAATTTAGTATATCTTCTATATTTTTTATTTATTTATTTTTTCGATATTATATTACAAGCTGATACCTTTTAACATTGGCGGTTATTGACTTCTCCAAAGAGTTGTGACTTTTATAAAGAGTTGTAACTTTTTCAATGAGTTATGAAATTTTCAAATGGTTGTGATTATCGGATAAGGTACAATAAGTAAGTTTTCATACTATACTTTATTGGCTATAAATAGAAAGGTTTCCTCAAATTTTTAAACTAAGAATTTTGTAAGTTTTCTATTATTCGTCTATTTAAAACAAGGAAGATTATGAACATTGTTTAATTGTGCAATTACAATAATTTTTTGTGGAAAATAGATAGATCAACAAAAATTGATGCAACAAGGAAAATGGAATAACTCAACTGCAAACAACAGGACTATCTAGATAATTAAAATGTACTCATTTTCATTACCATAAAAATACTTTTGTAACAACTTCTACTTGACAAGAAGTTCAATGAGTTTTTGCTACAAAAACTACAAACTGGTGTTCAAGTTGTGGAAAGTATCAAACTGTTGGAGTAGGCTGGGGCCCTGTCCCGCCAATCTTTACCACTCTTAGAGGCTTGCAGACTAGTGTGTGGGTGTATAACTACGTTATGGCTGGGGCCCTGTCCCGCCAATCTTTACCACTCTTAGAGGCTTGCAGACTAGTGTGTGGGGTGTATAACTATGTTATGGCTATGCAGGCCTAGTTTGTTGGTTTGCTGAAGCTTGTTAGATGTTTGATGTATTGTCTTGATATATACCTGCTTTCAGTTTTTGTATAGAGATCATGGTGGCCTCGACGGCCCAATCAGGACTTTTATGCTAGTTGGCTATTTCTTTATATGAA
>JAJONR010003563.1:0-40854 GCA_029582245.1 Solanum etuberosum | reverse complement strand
AGAGGCGTAGTAAATGTCAAAGGACATCTACTTCCTTCGAATATGATTTTGTAACATTTCTTGTGTCTTCTGTAGACTCATTCTTTTGGACAGATGGTGTCAATAGTGAGATTGGTTCAATCTTGAGCAATCCTATTGGAAGTTGGTTGATCTTCCTCCAAGAAATAAACCTTTGGGTTCAAAGTGAATCCTCAGAAGGAAAATGAAAGTCGATGGAACTGTTGACAAATATAAAGCAAGACTTTTTGTCAAAGGCTTTAGACAAAAATAAGGTCTTGATCTTTTCGACACATACTCGCCAGTAACTAGAATTACATTCATTTGGATGTTAATTGTGTTAGCTATGGTATATGACCTCCAAATTCATCAAATGAATGTGAAAACAACTCTCTTAAATGGAGAATTGGAGGAAGAAGTTTACATGGAACAGCTCGAGGGTTTTGTGGTTCCTGGTAAAGAAAAGAAAGTGTGCGAACTTGTTAAGTCACATTATGGACTAAAACATGCACTCAAACAATGACATAAGAAATTTGACCAAACCATGTTGGCAAATGGATTTATGAATGATGGAAGTGATAAATGTGTTCACATTAAAATCACAAGGTCATTGTTTGTTTGTATATTGGTGATATGTTGATCATCAATAGAGACACTAATGACATAAATGCTACTAAATGTATGCTAGAGAGCAAGTTTGATATGAAAAATCTTAGAGTTGCTGATGCGATCTTAGGTATAAGAATCCTTAGAACTTCATAATGTTTAGCATTGTCACGGTCTCATTGCATTGAAAAGGTACTTGACTAGTTCAAATATTTAGATTTCGATATTGTCAAGTCTCCAATAAATGTGAACTTTGCATTTCAAAAGTGTGAAGGCGAAAGTGACTCACAATTGGATTATGCTAGAGTATTGAGAAGTATGATGTATATCACGAAGTATGCGCGATCAGATATAGCATGTGCTATTAATGAATTGAGTCGGTTCACGAGTAATCCCAATCAAACTCATTGGATGGAAATGAAAAGAGTTTTGGGGTATTTAAAAATACTCAAAACTATGTCTTGCATTATAACAATATCTAACAGTATTGAAAGGATATAGTTATGCAAATTGGATCACCGGGATCAAATGAAGTAAAATCCACGAGTGGATATGTATTTACTCTTGGTGGAAGAGCAGTCTCTTGGAAATATTCCAAAAAGATATATATCGCTAGCGCTACAATGATCTCTGAGCTAGGTGCTCTAGATAAGGCCGGTGAATAAGTTAAAGGACTCCAGAATTTCTTGATAGATATTCTTTTTGGTCCAAACCTTAAGCATCAGTATGCATACACTTTGATAGTCAAGATGCAATAGGTAGGGCATGGAGCATGATGTATAACGGAAAGTCTCGTCATATAAGACATAGACATAATACCGTTAGAAAACTACTCTCTAGTGGAATGATCACAGTTGACTATGTAAAGTCAAAGGATAATGTGTCGGATCCACTTACAAAAAGGCCTAACTAGAGAGAAAGTTAAAAGATCATCTAAGGGAATGGGTTTACGGCTTTGGGCAAGTCATCATGGCGGTAACTCTACCTAGCAGACTGGAGATCCCAAGAGCTAGGTTCAAATAGAAAAATAAAGTTGTGACTGACGGTTCGGCATTGTCAACCAACTCAATCCATTCTCATGATGAAGACAATGCTCAGGAATAAGGATACAACATTAAGGCTTGTTAATGAGTTAATAAAGCTTAATGTTTTTAATGATTTGCTAAGTTTGACAGATTTGACCAAATAGTGTATCTACGCGATAACACGGTTAGAAATCACCTATGTGAGTGTGAAGTATAAGCCGCTTCAAAGAGAATTATTGTCAAAAGCCTATTCTCTATACACTCATGAAACCAGGAGATGTTCATGGCTGAAACGAACACAACCGTAAGAACCATTAACGGTAAAGGGTTAATTGTGTGACATATGGTTGTCTAGGTATACACCAAAGCTCGATGGTTCAAAAATATTACATCTACCGATTGACCGAGTATATCCGACATATGTTCACTACGGAAAGTCCAAGGGAAAACCTACTTATCCATATGTAATTAATTCTTGCTTGTAAAGTACACATACTTGTCCGTTTCTTTGTCTTGGAGTCATTCCCCATTCATGCGGGGGGTTGTTGGGTTTAAAATGGTGTGAATGGAAAATGAAGATTTGCGACTTTTATGAAGAGTTGTGATTTTTATGAAAAGTTGCGACTTTTATGAAGAGTTGTGACTTTTATGAAAAGTTGCGACTTTTATTGAAAAGTTGTGACCTTTCCGAAAGATTGTGATTTTTCCAAAGGGTTGTGACCATTCCGGTAAGGCACAATAAGAACCTTTTCACACTACCCTTTGTTTTCTATAAATTGAGGGATTTCCTCTCATTTTAGTAACGAAATTTTCTTGACTTCTTCTACTAGTACTAAATCTAGTATTCTAAGTGTACTTTACTACTGTTGAGTGGTTCGCTGACACCGTGGTTTAAGGTACCGATACACTGGTGAGTAAGATCGTTCTATCCTGGGAGGATATATTCCATTAACCTCGGGTACTTGAGGGGAATAATTTCCTTAAGGGGACACTGTGCATTCAGTGGGCTCAATTTTCTTTCTTTGAGAAAAATATTTTTATATTGTTTCTAATCTGTTTCTGATTCTACTTTCTTTACTAGTTTTAATTTTCTAGTTAGAAAACACTCTTTAAACTTTGTTGTTTCTTACCAAGTTCTTCAAAGTTTTGTTCTAAGTATTTTAGGAATATAAGATGAACAACAATAACAACAAAATAAGCGTTAAATGACCAATTTAGCATCGAAAGTGCGCTGGCGGGACAATTTAGAGGTGCTTCTGGCTGCTTTTATATATGAGAAAACTCTCTTCATTTTATGTTTTACTTGTTCATATTGGACTTTGTACGCTCTTAAGAAACAATGATTGAAATGAGAATTTTACTATAACGTCCATATTAATTGATGTTAGTTTATCTATTGAAAAATAATTTGGGGAAAAAATAATTGTTAGTACATGTGAATAATTTAATATTATATTTGATATTAAGGTGCATGATTCGAAAATTTCCAAAGTGAGCTACTGCACGGTTGTGCATTGTGCAGAATTTGTTTTGTCCCTTGATGACATTATATGACCCCATTACTCTCATCAATTATGGTATATTGAGGTCATTAGTTGTTAGTAACTTTTGTAACCTATTCACCCATTATTCTACCTAATTATTCTTGTAACTTATATGACTATTAGTTTGTAACATCTCGGAAATTTCTAAGTTAAGACCCAAACTATTCTTCATTTACACGTAAGGTCGTATCGGGTGATTCTTAAATTGTCCATATGTGTAAAGGTAAATTATTTAGTGTGGGAATGATTTTGGATATCAATTAAGGTCACTAGAATCTCCTAGCATAAAGTTGAGTTGTAAGCTTTCTTTCCAATTGAATTTCACTATGAGATTTTTTTTACTTGAGTCAACTTCAAACAATCATATATTTTAGCACATAAAGAATTAGGTGGACCATAAGCTATCCAATCGAAGATCTTTGATTCATCTTTCCAGTGCCGCTAAGTTTGCTAAATTTCGAGCTTGGAGTAAACCGTTATGCCCGTTTGAGTGAAGCATCTCTATTTAAGGCACTTCATTCGTTTTAAAAAAAAGGTATTTTGGTCTTTTTGTTTTTCCCACTAGGCTTAGAACGTTTTTCCTGACCCAATTAAGAGTCTAATCAGATTCTAAATCACCTATTCACGTTCCTAAATACTTAGGGATTTAGAGCGAGGTTTCAAAAGGAGAAAAAGGGCTAAGTTCAAGCATTCTTCAAGATTTGTGGAATTCACCAAGAACAACACTCTTTCCAGGTTTGTAAGGCTTCCCACAGTGATGGACTTGTTCGTCCTCACGCCATATATCTACTTTATCCGCAAAATTGTTGTATTCAAAGAATCTTGAAAAATTCTTGATTTTGGTTCAATTCTTGAACAATGGAGGTTGTGATTTATTTTGTGTTGTGGATCTTTGATAAGAGTCTTGTTTCGAGGAGGTTTGTATGAGGAATTGTTTGAATTTATGCTGGGTTTGAGAATCAAGAAGAGTTTAGGAGAATTTTTACCCCATTCAAAATGAGTTAGGACCCTAAATTGAGAAGAAAAATTCGTCAGATTTTCTGGTCATGGGTGTGGGGCGGCGCGCCACCCATAGCGCCAAGGCTGCACTTCAGTAGTTCAGGCCCTGGGGCGATGTGCCACTCAGTACGCCAGGGTTTCCAGGTTCCTTTTCTTTTTGTGCTTCATTCCAAACGTGTTCCTTTGAGTTGTGACTACATTCTCTTCTTAGTATTAGCTTCGAAAGGCTCCATTCATCCTTGAGAGATCCTACATGTCCTAATCACATGTATTAATTTACAAATTCCAAACTAAAGTGAGTTTAAGAAAAAGTTCAAGAGCTTTTATTGAGTTGATTTTTAGTTCTTGAGTTCTTGATCCTTTTTGAATCTCTATTCCTAATTTTTGAATTGTTATATGTTATGCATTGAGGTTCTTGAATTGATTTGTTCATGTCTATATTTCAGCATGAACCCTATGAATTGAGTATTCTTGAGACGAGTAGTATCTTTGAGTTCTGAGTTCTTGAGTTCTGAGTATTGAGTTTCCTATATTGTCATTGAGATCCTTGAGTTGATTCGTTCATGTTTATATTTCAGCATGAACTCTATTTTGAGTTATAAATCTTGAGATTCTTTTAAAGCCAATATTTGTGTTTTAAACTGAGTTTTGAGGAAAATTTAAAGAGACATTTTGAGTAAAGTTTAAGGGAACTAAGTATTTCCAATTGTATCAATTTTACATTGAGAAAAGAGAAACTTTGATTTCTAAAAAGAGTTTATGAGTTCAAAGGTATTTTTAGAGCAGTTACCTCTTTTAATAGGATAGTTTGAGCAATTATATCAAATCAGAGAAAGAGTATGTTTTACACATTTAAGCATGAGTATATATATTATTGGGAGTAGTATTGAGCACCGATATGGGGATGAATTCAGATAACTCACATTCCTCATAAACCATGTAGCCAACATGGGCAAAGGATCATACTTTTTAGATGAACCCTTAGTGCCTTCGGGAAAAGTTTAGTGGATCCACTTAGTTGAGGTGTTTTATACCTTGGCAAGGTATAGGAAAGTTCTGGCAGCGTGGGCGAGACGTTGTATCATCACATAGCTCATAGTGATGGTTGTCGGTTAGAGAATCTCCCAAATAAGAGTAAAGAGTATTTTATTGTATATTTTATACATCAATGAGTTTATATCTTTTGTTTTATAACGCTTTAAATATTGCATCTCTTGTTATTGCTTTTGTATTGAAGTTGAGTTAAGGTGAGTATTCTTCCAGTCTTGTCTGTTCAGCTACCTATGTTTTCAGTTCTCCTTGCATGCTCGTACATTCAATGTAATTATATCATTCGACCTGCATCTTATTTATGATGCAGATACAGGTGTTCAGGGTCATCAACATGTGCTTCGTTGATATAATTTTCACTCCAGCTAGCTTTGGTGTATCTCCTTGTATTCCAAAGGACTTCACATTTACTTTCTAGTTAGTAGTTTTGAGGTGTCGTGGGTCTTATCCCGACATCCTTCCTTAATAGTAGAGGCTTCATAGATAGGCAGAGTCGAGGTGTCTCTCAACACTTACTTTATTTGGAGTTGTTTTACAAGATATAAGTATTTCAATTGAGTATTGTTCAGACTTTATGAGTTGGGTATTTGAGTGTAACAAATTTAATTCAGTTTTAAGTCCATTATTACTTGAGTTAGTTTTCCGCTTGTAGTCAGCCAGGATGAGGGTTCGCTTTGGGACCAGCAATGGTTCTCGAGTGCCGGCCACGTCTAGGATGTAGGCTCGGGTCGTGACAAACTTGGTATCAGAGCACAGAGTTCAAGTGTCCTAGGATGTAACACCCCGTATGCTAAAACTACCAAAGTGCAAAAATTTCAGAAGTTGTAGGTGCCACCGACAGGGCCACCTACGGACCGTAGGGTGACCCACGGACTGTAGGTGGTGTCCGTGGTGGGCCACCTGCAACCACCTCCCCAGAACCCCAGAAAATCCAGCCAAGGCACGACCCACGGCCGGACCTACGAACCGTAGGTCAGACCACGGGCCGTGTTCCAGGTCTGTGGCCTTCAGGTCTGAGCCCCAGACGCCAGTCGACGGCCGATCAGAACGGACCATCGGTCTGGCCCGTCGGTGACCCCCGATAAATTTTAAGTCAGGGGTCGTTTGGTCTTTTCCCTATGCGTTGGACACCTAAACTACGTGGTTTTGGTCAGTTTAAGCCTAGTAACTTAGTTAGAATCTACCCTAGTCAGTTCATTCTCCAAATTTCATCGAATTAGAACGAAAAGAGGAGAAAGTAGTCGAGCAACCCTAGTCCAAGAACGTAGCAAGGTTTCATCTGTTCCAGCCCCGAAATCAAAAGATTTCTCCATGAAATTCGTCACCAGTTATGTGGGATTTCACTAGTGGGTTCCTTTCACCCATTGGGTCCTAGAATTCAGTCAGATACTTGATTCCCTTCATATTGCTTAGACCTAGGGTTTCTAGAACTTCAGATTACTTCTGTGATTTAGCTGTTAAATGAATCCTAATCAGAATATTACGTTTTCGTAGCTATGATGCTTAATCCTTGCATGAACTCAGAACCCTAGTGGTGTAGATTCATTTAGTTCATCAATTACACTTGCTAGGTCAGTGTATACAGATATACATGCATCAGTTTACAAATGTTTCATTATCAGTACATTAATGTTGCATTTTCAGTTAGCATGTCAGAATCTTGAGCTACCCAATTATTTCAGTTATGTGGTATTTTATACATTCTATTGGGAGTAGGCTTAATATCGAGTTGGACTAGGGTCAGTCACCCTCATAGTCCCAGAACTACGTGCCCCCTAGGTTAAGTCCCCTATGTGGGCATTATACTTAGTGATCACGCCAGTCATGCCTCTATACCCTTGGCAAGGTATATTGGGTCCTCTCGATGGGACGTATACATCAGACTTCACGTTTAGCTCACGTGGTTTTATGTCGGTTATTAGTAGCTCCCACAGTCAGATTCTAGTGTATTGACCAGGTTACTAGTTACATTTTCAGTATTCAGTTTCAGCATGTTATGTACTTGGTCATTGCATACAGTTTAGTTATATTCAGTATATCTCAGTATCTTTATCATGTTAAGATTATACCATTGCTCAGTATGCTTTGTTAAGTTATATGTTGTTCAACTTTATCGAATCCTACATGCTCAGTACCTTTCAAGTACTGACGCATACTCTGCGCTACATCTTCTCGTGATGTAGGTTCAGGTCCTCAACACTTAGATTACGCATAGATCGATTCCCGATCTCTAGTTCAGCAGCGTTAGTGGTGAGTCCTCATCCTTCGAGGACAATAGACATGTTTCTATATTTAGTCTTTTCATTTCAGTTTTCAGTATTTGCTAGAGTTAGCTGGGGGCATGTCCCAGCATCTCTAGTCAGTTAGAGGCTTATTTCAGACATAGTACTAGATTCAGCTTTAGTTTTGAGTTTGATCTTTTAGTTGTTATTAAACTCATAGTTTCTTTATATTCAGACAGTATTGGGTATTCCCCATCATTTCAGATATCTCATATTTTTAGCTTCCGCATAATATTTGTTTAAGTATGCTTATGATATGCCAGCTCAGGGTTAGCTTGGGGTCACTCGTGATCCTAGATCCCGTGTTTACGCCCTGGGGGTAGCTTCGGGGTGTGACAAACTTGGTATCAGAGCATTAGGTTTAAGTGTCCTAGAATATCTGAAAAGCCGCACTAAGTAGAGTCTTTTTCATGGGTGTGAAGTGCACCACATCTAATGAGAAGGAGGCTACGAAGTGTTATTGGAAAACTTTACTTTCTTGCTATTCTTATCGTGCGTGGGTATGATCTACCTTCTAACTCGTCGTTATGCATTTTAGATCATGCTTCCTTGTAGAGATAACGCCAAGAATGCTAACGCAGCTCCTCCAGTCCCAGATCAAGAGGTTTCGAATGTAGAGTTTCGGAATGCGATTCAGCTTTTGGCTCAGAGTGTGACTAACCAGAACAATCAGCAGGCCCTAGTTCCTCCCAATGCTAATAATGGGTCAGCTGTAGCCAAGGTTCGTGATTTTATTAGGATGAATCCACCAGAGTTCCTAGGGTCACAGGTTGGTGAGGACCCACAAAATTTCATCGATGAGGTTAAGAAGATCTTTGGAGTGATGCAGGTAACTGGGAATGATAGGGTAGAGTTGGCATCCTACCAGCTCAACGATGTAGCTCACATATGGTTTACTCAATAGAAGGGAAAACAGGGGTACTGATGCAGCTCTTGTGACTTGGGAATGCTTTACTGGAGCTTTTCTAGATAGATTCTTCCCGAGAGAGTTGAGAGAGGCTAAGGCTTAGAAATTTATGAATTTGAAGCAAGGTACAATGTCAGTCCAAGAGTACGGACTCAAGTTCACCCAGCTCTCCAAGTATGCTCCCCATATGGTTGCTAATTCGAGTGCGCAGATGTCTAAGTTTCTGTATGGAGTGTCCAATTTAGTGAAGACAGAGTGCAGAAATGCTATGTTGTTAGAGGAAATTAATATCTCTAGGCTCATGACTCATGCTCAGCAGGTTGAGGGAGATAAGCTTAGGGAAATGGCTAAGGACAACAAAAAGGCTAGGACAGGTAACTATGAGTACTCTCAGCAGAAATCGGGTGGTGGAAATCGCTCGCAGTTTCAGCAAAGGTCTTCAGCTCCAGCTCCTTCATCAGCTAGTGCTCCATCTCCCAGGTTTAAACAAGATCAGAAAAGTAGGGCACCAGGCTCTAAGTCTCAGGGGAGTGTTTCAGGTAGCAGAACCTACCCAACTTGTCCAAAATATGGTAAGAACCATCCGGGCGAGTATCTTGCAGGGAAAGAAGGGTGTTTTGGATGTGGTCAGTCTGGCCATAGGTTGAGGGATTGCCCTTCTGCCAAACAGGGTCAAGGAGGTAACAATAGTAGGGCTCAGTCTACAGCACCAGCAGGTCTCCTAACTCAGCAGGGTACTTCATCTAGTACAGGTGGCGGTCAGCGCCAGAACAAGTTGTATACTCTTCAGGCTCGCCTGGACCAGGAAGATTCTCTAGATGTGGTCACTGGTACTTACGAGTCTTTCATTTGGATGTTTATGCCTTGTTAGATCTAGGGGCTACCCTTTCCTTTGTAACTCCTTATATAGCAGTGAACTTCGGTGTCAGTCCAGAAACTCTTTCAGAACCTTTCTCAGTCTCTACTCTAGTAGGTGACCCAGTTATAACTAGAAGGGTATACAAAAATTTCCTTGTCTCAGTCTCTCAGAAAGTCACCTCAGCAGATCTTGTAGAGTTAGAAATGGTAGACTTTGATATCATTCTAGGCATGGATTGGTTACATTCATGTTATGCCTCAGTCGATTGTAGAACCACAGTTATTCAGTTTCAGTTTCCTAGCGAACCAGTCTTAGAATGGAAGGGTAGTAGCTCAGTGCCTATAGGTCGATTCATTTCTTACCTTAAGGCAGAAAGATGATTTCCAAAGGGTATATCTATCATTTAGTTCGGGTTAAGGATTCTAACTCTGAAGCCCCAACTCTTGAGTCAGTTCCTGTAGTCAATGAGTTTCCAGAAGATCTTCCTGGAGTTCCTCCCGAAAGGGAAATCAACTTTGGAATTGATCTCCTTCCAGATACCCAGCGTATTTCTATTCCTCCTTACAGAATGGATCCAGCTGAGCTTAAGGAATTGATAGAGCAGTTGAAAGAGCTTCTAGATAAGGGCTTCATCAGACCTAGTATTTCACCATGGGGTGCTCCAGTGTTATTCGTGAAAAATAAAGATGGCTCTCTCAGGATGTGCATTGACTATCGGCAGTTGAACAAAGTCACAATTAAGAATAAGTACCCTATCCCCAGGATTGATGAATTGTTCTACCAACTTTAGGGGGCTAGTCATTTTTTTGAAAATAGACCTCAGATCCGGTTATTATCAGCTCAGAGTCCGAGATAGTGACATCCCAAAAACAGCCTTCAGAACTCGGTATGGTCATTATGAATTTGTAGTTATTTCATTTGGACTAACCAATGCTCCTGCAGCTTTCATGGATTTTATGAATAGGGTGTTCAAGTAGTATTTGGACTTGTTCATTATCGTCTTCATTGATGATATCCTCATTTACTCTAGGAATGAGGAGGAACATGCGACTCATTTGAGGGTTGTTGAGCAAACTCTCAATGATCACCAGTTATTTGCTAAGTTTAGCAAATATGAGTTTTGGTTGCAATCTGTTGCTTTCCTTGGTCATATAGTGTCTAGCGAAGGGATCCAAGTAGATTCTCAGAAGATTGAAGCAGTGAAACAATGGCCCAGACCCACCTCTCCTACAGATATCAGAAGTGTCTTAGGTCTAGCAGGTTATTACAGAAGGTTCGTGGAAGGATTTTCATCCATAGCTTCTTCATTGACTAAGTTGACTCAGAAGAAGGTCAAGTTCCAGTGGTCAGATGAGTGTGAGAAGAGCTTCGCAGAACTGAAAACTAAGTTGACTACAGCTCCTATTTTGACTCTACCAGAGGGTTCGGACGGTTATGTGATCTATTGTGATGCATCCAGAGTCGGCCTAGCTTGTGTGTTGATGCAGCGAGGTAAGGTTATAGATTATGCTTCTAGGCAGCTTAAGGTGCATGAGAAGAGCTACCCGACTCATGACCTCGAGCTTGCATCAGTGGTGTTTGCACTTAAGATTTGGAGACACTACTTGTATGGTGTTCCTGTAGATGTGTTCACAACCCATAAAAGCCTTTAGTATGTTTTCACCCAGAAAGAGTTAAATCTTCGCTAGAGGATATGGCTTGAATTCCTCAAGGACTATGACATGAATGTGCTTTACCATCCTGGTAAGGACAATGTCGTAGCTGATGCTTTTAGCAGACTATCTATGGGTAGTGTAGCGCATGTTGAGGAAGAAAGGAAGGAATTTTCAAAAGATGTTCACCGGCTTGCTCACTTAGGAGTTTGCCTTAAGAGCATATCAGATGATGGTGTAACAGTTCAGAATGGGTCAGAATCTTCATTGGTAGCGGAGGTTAAGGAAAAGCAAGACAGTGATCCGATATTGCTTCAACTAAAGGGTACAGTTCATCAGCAAAGAGTTGAGGTTTTCTCCTAAGGGGGAGATGCTATGCTTCGCTATGAGGGTCGCTTATGTGTTCCTAAGGTGGGTGAGTTGAGACAGAAGATCCTTATAGAAGCCCATAACTCCATATATTCTATTCATCCAGGCACCACTAAGATGTACCGTGATCTGCGAGAAGTCTTTTAGTGGAATGGCATGAAGAGGGACATAGCAGATTTTGTGGCCAAGTGTCCAAATTGTCAGCAGGTGAAGGTAGAACATCAGAAACCAGGAGGTATGACTCAAGAGATTGACATTCCTACATGGAAGTGGGAAGTGATCAACATGGACTTCATTACAGGTTTACCTCGTACTCGCAGACAACATGATTCCATTTGGGTAAAAGTAGACAGAGTTACTAAGTCCGCTCACTTTTTGGCTGTCAAGATTATAGATTCGGCGGAGGACTATGCCAAGCTTTAGATTAATGAGATGGTCAGGTTGCATGGGGTTCCTTTTTATATCATCTCAGATAGAGTTCCTCAGTTTACCTCTCATTTCTGGAAGTCATTTCAGAAAGGTCTTGGTACTCAAGTTAATCTTAGCACAGCATTTTATCTACAGACGGATGGCCAGGCAGAGCGTACTATTCAGACCTTAGAGGAGATGTTAAGACCTTGTGTGATCGACTTCAAGGGTAGTTGGGATGATCACCGTCCTCTTATAGAGTTCGCCTACAATAATAGCTACCATTCAAGTATTCAGATGGCCCCTTATGAGGCATTGTATGGGCGTAGATGTAGATCTCCAATTGGTTGGTTTGAGGTAGGAGAAGCAGCCTTGATAGGGCCATATTTGGTTCATGAGGCTATGGAGAATGTTCAGCTCATCAGAGATAGACTTAAGACAGACCAGAGTCGCCATAATTCCTATGCAGATGTAAGGAGAAGGGACTTGGAGTTCCAAATTGATGATTGGGTTTTCCTGAAAGTGTCACCTATGAAAGGGGTGTGAGATTTGGCAAGAAAGGGAAGCTCAGTCCTAGATATGTAGGCCCTTACAAGATCTTGTAAAGGGTTGGTAAAATGGCTTACGAGTTAGAGTTGCCAGCAGAACTATCAGCAGTTCATCTAGTCTTTCACATTTCGTTGTTAAAGAAGTGTGTGGGTGATCCAACATCTATAGTACCATTGGAAAGTGTGGCTGCGAAAGATAGTCTCACTTATGAGGATGTGACAGTTGAGATTCTTGATCGTCAGGTTCGAAGGTTGAGAAACAAAGAAGTCGCTTCAGTTAAAGTTTTGTGGAGGAGTCAGTCCGTAGAGGGAGCTACTTGGGAAGCAGAATCTGCCATGAAGGCCAAGTATCCTCATCTTTTTGTTTCGAATCCATTCCAGCTTGAGGTAATAGTTCCTCTTCAGTTTTTCAATTACTCATGCGTATATTCAACCTTAGTATCATGTTCCTCCAATTTATACTTGCATTTTCAGCGTATTTGCATGTTCTTGGAACTTAGTTCAGTCAGATTTCAGTTTTCAGAAATTAGTGGTAGGGTTTGCAGCTCTTTCCCTCCATATTCAGCTAGATTAGTCTTCATTCGAGGACGAATGTTCCCAAGGGGCAGATAATGTAACACCCCGTATGCTAGAACTACCAAAGTGCAGAAATTTCAAAAGTTGCAGGTGCCACCGACGAGGTCTCCTATAGACCGTAGGGTGACCCATGGACCGTAGGTGGGGTCTGTGGTGGTCCACCTGCAACCACCTCCCCAAAACCCCAGAAAATCCAGCCAAGGCACGACCCACGGCCAGACCTACGGACCGCAGGTCAGACCATGGGCTGTGGTCCAGGTCCATGGATCGTGGCCTTCAGGTCCGAGCCCCAGACGTCGTTCGACGGCCGACCAGAACAGATCATTGATCCATCGACGGTCCGTTGATATGGCCCGTCGGTGACCCCTGACAGCTTTTAAGTCAAGGGTCGTTTGGTCTTTTTCCTATGCATTGGACACCTAAACTACATCGTTTAATCCCTAAACTACGTGGTTTTTGTCAGTTTAAGCCTAGTAACTTAATTAGAATCTACCCTAGTCAATTCATTCTCCAAAATTCATCCAATTAGAACGAAAAGAGGAGAAAGCAGTCGAGCAGCCCTAGTCCAAGAACACAACAAGGTTTCATCTGTTTCAGCCCCGAAATCAAAAGATTTCTCCGTGAAATTTGTCACCAGGCATGTGGGATTTCACTAGTGGGTTCCTTTCACCCATTGGGTCCCTAGAATTCAGTCAGATACTTGATTCCCATCATATTGCATAGACCTAGGGTTTCTAGAACTTCAGATTACTGCTGTGATTTAGTTCTTAGATGAATCCTAATCAGAATATTACGTTTTCGTAGCTATGATGCTTAATCCTTGCATGAACTCAGAACCCTAGTGGTGTAGATTTGCTTAGTTCATGAATTATACTTGCTAGGTCAGTGTATACAGATATACATGCATCAGTTTACAAATGTTTCATTATTAGTACATTAATGTTGCATTTTCAGTTAGCATGTCAGAATCTTGAGCTACCCAGTTATTTCAGTTTATGTGGTATTTTATACATTTTATTGAGAGTAGGCTTAATACCAAGTTGGACTAGGGTCAGTCACCCTCATAGTCCCAGAACTACGTGCCCTCGTAGGTTAAGTCCCCTCCGTGGGCACTATACTTAGTGATTACGCCAGTCATGCCTCTATACCCTTGGCAAGGTATATTGGGTTTAGTTCACATGATTTTATGTCGGTTATTAGTAGCTCCCACAGTCATATTCTAGTGTATTGACCAGGTTACTAGTTACATTTTCAGTATTCAGTTTCAGCATGTTATGTACTTGGTCATTACATACAGTTTAGTTATATTCAGTACATCTCAGTATCTTTATCATGTTAAGATTATACCATTGCTCAGTATGCTTTGTTCAGTTATATGTTGTTCAACTTTATCGAATCCTACATGGTCAGTACCTTTCAAGTACTGACGCATACTCTATTCTATATCTTCTCGTGATGTAGGTTCAGGTCCTTAGCACTTAGATTACGCATAGATCGGTTCCCGATCTCCAGTTCAGCAGCTTCAGTGGTGAGTCCTCATCCTTTGAGGACAATAGACATGTTTCTATATTTAGTTTTTTCATTTCAATTTTCAGTATTTGCTAGAGTTAGCTGGGTGCATGTCCCAGCATATCTAGTCAGTTAGAGGCTTATTTCAGACATAGTACTAGATTCAGCTTTAGTTTTGAGTCTGAACTTTCAGTTGTTATTAAACTCATAGTTTCTTTATATTCAGACAGTATTGGGTATTCCCCACCATTTCAGATATCTCATGTTTTTAGCTTCCGCACAATATTTGTTTAAGTATGCTTATGATATGCTAGCTCAGGGTTAGCTTGGGGTCACTTGTGATCCTAGGTCCCGTGTTTACGCCCTGGGGGTAGCTTCGGGGCGTGACATAGGGTGTCTATGAAGTCGTGTCAGTAGGATCTTATTTATGATTGTGAGGGCCCCACTTTTATAAATGAGGGATTACAGACATTTAAGAAAAGTTTTCCTTTTTTCATACTCAAAATCGTGCAATAAAACTGTGTCATAAGAAACTTATTCAAACTCGTGCGTTTCTCAAATCCAATCGACTACCCCTCATACTCAAGTAGTTGAAAATCAAAGCCCAAATTATTATCAATGAGTTACTCTCAGCAAAAGTATTCAGAAAGTCATGAGACCTTAGAGGGGCTTGAGAGAAGCCCATGAGTGAGCTTATGTGTTGAGATTTGAAAGAGTGCACTCTTATTCATATGAATCGTGCGTTTGAGCTAAAAGCAGGATGTACTCCTAGACTGTCTTCTATAAACCTTGTTTCAGTTGACCCTTATGAGGAAGTGTGTTTTAGAGCTTGGGTAGTATTTTCACCTGAAAAGATAGTATGAGTTATGATGTTATAAGCAGCAGTAGCAAAAGTGCCAGAATTAGAAGTATGCATTTAGAAGTGTGGTAACCTTAGAAATTGAGATAGTTATTAAGTAGAGTATGTAAGTTGTAGCCATGTACCTAGTAAGTCATTAATGAGGAGTTTTCCGTTGTGGATGGGCTAAGAAGTAATGATTTTGTTTAGATTTTATTATAGAAGGCAGAGGAATAGTTACTAGTTAGGATGAGTTAGAGTGTACTTTAATTGGAAAGATGTTTATGTCAATGTGACATTGTGTTAGTGAAGATCAAGTACATTTGTTGAATAAACGAGCAGAGTATTCATGAGGTGATAGATCTAAACTATGCTTATGATTTCTTAAAGGAGAACCCCATAGTATTTAGAGGGTTATAGAACTAATTAGGTTTTAGTGCGCGAGTGTTTCTTAATTTTATCTAGTATTCGTAAGTTATTATTAATGTGTGAGAAATTATATTTATATATGTCTTTAGTACTAGACATTAAGCTTGAAGTTGAGACGAGTGTCGTGATAAAAAAGATGGCAACATAAGGGTGTTGTTGTTGGTTTTAAGATATGATCTAGTAGGTTTGACATAGAGTAGGAGAGGAATTAAGGTGTTAGTTGCAATGCATGTGAATGGTTCAAGTGTGATGTTATTACCCTTAGATGAGAGAAATGAAGTATGACTAAGTCATTAGATTAGCAAGAGCATTAAGGAGTGTACCCGAGATCGTATGCAGCCAGACGAGGTTCCAATTAAGTTTATGATTTTTCATGTGTGCCTAGATAGTACATTTAAGCTGTCAATATGGAATAGGCTGATGTAAGCATTATTTTTTCCTTAAGAGTTAGATTAAGCGACTTGATAAGTCAATGTGGGTCACAGTTATAGAAAGTCTTTTATAGAAGCTGGAAGAAGTTACGAGGAGTATCTCAAAAAGAAGCCTTAGAAGAAATCTTAGTGCCTGCATGTGGAAAGTTTAGTAGCAATGAGAGTAGCATTTACCGAGTATTAGAGTAAAGCAAATATAGACTAGTTTAGGGATAATGGATAAGATCCATAGCATTAAAGTTTAAGCTTTAGACTAAGATGAGAAACCAAGTCAAGTGTTGAGAATCAGATAGTGATGTCTTCAGAAAGAGTTAAAGTGCTATATCGATCCATTCATACTCTAGCGTATTCCTCAAAGTTCAGTCGTTACAACATCATGTTGATGTCTCTAATATTAGAATTGTGTCCATGACCTATGCTCATACACTTCAGATAGATTCACATCTATGCTCAGTTCCCAGAATGAGGGGAAAATACTTAAGCCCATTGATCTCAATCTTACTCCATAAAGTCATGGGTATCAACATCATAATATGAACCTATTCATATAAGCACTCATGTATCATAGTATGCTCAGTCTCACAAATTCATGATTTGATTTTAATGTCTATCAAAATAATGTTATGTCATCCGTATTCTTATATCAGAACTCTCGAATGAATCATGCTTATGATCTTTCACCCTAAAGCCCTTTCAATGATCCTTTTTAGTTAGAGATGGATGGGGATGATAGAAAGAGAAGGTTGATAGTTCTTATGTTGGTAGCAATAATGTGCTTATTCCATTTAAGGTTATAAAAGTGGAGGAAGGGTGAATGAAGTTTTACTATTAGTAAAAGTTAGGTGGGAGTAGTTAGTTAGTTCCTGATAGAAATGGGTGAAATTTCAGTTGGTAGAGATGATGAGAGAATGAGAAATTCTTAGAAAGTTGGTTAGTAGGAATCCATGGAATGGTTAAGGTGATAAGCTTGAATGTAGTGGTAAGGAGTAGTATTCTTGGGATGAGATTTCCTATAGAGGTATATAACTTGAATCTTGTGATATAGAGATCAGGCTTGAACATATTAAGAGCAGACAGTTTAACTTAGATCTTGGTAAGAGTAGTCATAAACCCTTGTAGGAGTTATGAGTTACAGCTTATGAGGTGTGGTATTCATAAAGGAGGGCGTGGTTTAGAGGTGTTGCAAGGCTCGATAGCTAGCAGTTGTATTGCTTAAGGCGTAATAGTCAGATTCTTACTTCATGCCCGAATTTCCTTTGTCTCCTGTAAGATAACTTCAGATAGAGCTTGGCTATGTTCAAACTCGTATCGTTCTTGACTGATGTGCTATAGAAAATTCCAAACTCTAAGTAGAAATCAGTTCCGCCTATGTTAGTAGGCAAGTTCAGAAGTCAGAAAGATAGAAAGAGGAAACCATTTCCATTCTCAGTCCAGCCGTCATTCGAGGACGAATGATCCCAAGAGGGAGATATTGTAACATTCCAAATATTTCTAAGTTAAAACCCAAACTATTCTTCATTTACATGTAAGGCCGTATCGGGTGATTCTTAAATTGCCCAATTGTGTAACTATAAATTCTTTAGTGTGGGAATGATTTTGGATATCAATTAAGGTCACTAGAATCTCCTAGCATAAATTTGAGTTGAAAGCTTTCTTTCCAATTGAGTTTCACTGTGAGATTTTTTTTACTTGGGTCAACTTCAAATGACCATATCTTATAGCAGATAAAGAATTAGGTGCCCCATGAGTATCCCATCGAAGGTCTTTGAGTCTTCTTTCCAACTCCGCCAAGTTTGCTAAATTTTGATCTAGGAGTAAAAAGTTATGCCCATTTGAGTGAAGCCTTTCTATTTATGGCACTTCATTCGTTTTAAAAAAGGGTATTTTGGTCTTTCCCTTTTTCCCACTAGGCTTAGCACGTTTTTCATGACCAAATTAAGGGACTAATTATATTCTAAATCACCTATTCACGTTCCTAAACACTTAGGGATTTAGAGCGAGGTTTCAAGAGGAGAAAAAGGGCTAAGTTCAAGCTTCAATATTTGTGGAATTCACCAAGAACACTGTTCTTTCTAGGTATTTAAGATTTCCAAAGTGATGGACTTGTTCGTCCTCACGCCATACATCTACTTTATCCGCAAAATCATTCTATTTAAAGAGTTCTTGAGAAATTCTTGATTTTGGTTCAATTCCTGAACAATGGAGGTTGTGATTTATTTTGTGTTTTGGATCTTTGATAAGAGTCTTGTTTCGAGGAGGTTTGTATGAGGAATTCTTTGAATTGGTGTTCGGTTTGAGATTCAAGAAGATTTTAGGAGAATTTTCCCCATTCAAAACGAGTTAGGACCCTAAATTGAGAAGAAAACTTCGTCAAATTTTCCGAGTATGGGTGTGGGGCGGTGCGCCACCCATAGCGCCAAGGCTGCACTTCAGTAGTTCAGGCCCTGGCGCGATGCGCCAACAGTGCGCCAAGGCCTGACTTCTGAAGTTCAAGCCCTTGGGCGACGGGCCACTCAGTATTGTCATTGAGATCCTTGAGTTGACTCGTTCATGTCTATATTGTCATTGAGATCCTTGAGTTGACTCGTTCATGTCTATATTTCAGTATGAACTCTATTTTGAGTTATAAATCTTGAGAATCTTTTAAAGTCAATATTTGTGTTTTAAACTGAGTTTTGAGGAAAGTTTAAAGAGACATTTTTAGTAAAGTTTAAGGGAACTAAGTATTCCCAAATGTATCATTTATACATTGAGAAAAGAGAAACTTTGATTTCTGAAAAGAGTTTATGAGTTCAAAGGTATTTTCAAAGCAGTTATCTTTTTTAAGAGGATAGTTTGAGAAATTATCTCAAACCAGAGAAAGAGTATGTTTTACACATTTGAGCATGAGTATATATATTATTGGGAGTAGTATTGAACACCGATATGGGGATGAGTTCAGACAATTCACATTCCTCATAAACCATGTAGCCAACATGGGTAAAGGATCATACTTTTTAGATGAATCCTTAGTGCTTTCAGGTAGAGCTTAGTGGATCCACTTAGTTGAGGTATTTTATACCCAGGCAAGGTATATGACAGTTCTAGCAGTGTGGACAAGCCGTTTGTATCATCACATAACTCATAGTGATGGTTTTAGGTTAGAGAATCTCTCAAATAAGAGTAAAGAGTATTTTATAGTGTTTTTATACATCATTGAGTTTATATCTTCTGTTTTATAACACTTTAAATATTGCATCTCTTGTTATTGTTTTGTATTGAAGTATGTACAACATGATCACAAACAAGTCTGATTCACTCAAGGAACCAATTGTCACGCCTTGAGCCTACACCCTAGAAGTGACTGGCACTCGAGAACCATTGCTAGCCCCAAGCTAACCCTTGGCCTGGCTTAACTCTTAGCGGAAGACTTACTCAACATAGAATAAACTCAAATGAAAGCTTTAACTCAAAAAGTCTCAAATTAGACAACTTAGAATAGTTTAGAAATAAACATTCACTAGCCAAAGAGGCAACTCAAGTCTAGAACATAACAATCTATTAAGCCTCTAATACTATGAGGGATGTCGGGACAAGACCCCCGATCATCCTAACAACTGAAAATAACTGAAAGTAAATAACGGATCTTTCGAAAGCAAAGAGGCTAACCAAAAACTCTAGAACTCAACTGGATCAATGAAGTGCCGGATGTTGATCCTGGTTACCTGTATCTGCATCATAAAAGATGTAGGCCAAATAGCGTCAGTACATATGTACGAGCATGCGAGGGAAAATCTAAAACAAGACATAAGCTTGAACTGGAATTTGAAGAAACAACTTACCTCGTCTCAACTCAAAGATACTCAAACTAACTCAACTCATTTTAATATAAAGCAGTAGTAAAGATGCATTATAAATAAAAGCTTTTAAAAACAGTAGATAGCAACTCAATGTATTGAAAAATACAATAATAACTCAGTTTGTATATGAAAATACAAAAATACTCTGTGGGAGATTCTCTAACCGACAACCATCACTATGAGCTATGTGATGATACAATATCTTGCCCATACTGTCAGAACTGTTCTATACTTTTCCGGGGTATAGAACCTACTCACTAAGTGGATCAACTAGTCTATGCTATAAAACAATAAGGAATCATCTAACAAGTATGTCCCTTTCTACTCACGTTGGCTACATGATTTATGGGGGCTGTGAGTTGTTAGAACTCTCCCCCATATTAGTGCTCAATACTACTCCCAAAATATAACTTAGCTCATATGTTTTAAAGAAAACAATTCCTCTTCCTCGACATTGAGATTATTACTCAAAAACATTTCTCTTAAAAAAGATAGTACTCAAAACTGCTCATGAACTCTTTTGAAAATTGGTGTTTCCTTTCATATTAAATGTAAAAACATTTACTCTTGGGAATACTTAGTTCTCATATATCATTTTAAAGAAAATGAACTCAACTCTACTCTTCCTCCAACTCAAATGCTCAAGTCTTAAAACAAGTTTAAAAAGGTTTGCAAAAGACTTCTCAAAAGACTCGAAGGAACTCTCAAGACTTAACTCTTAACTCTTTCCTTGAATTTGAATTATGAATTCTGAATTCAAGGTTTGTGATTCATGTTATGAATTATCTCTTGATGTTTAAATGTAGTTTAGAGCAGTTAGAATCAAGTATAAAACATAGGTACGATTCGAGGGAACTCATACAAAAAGAAGGACGAAAGAGTAGGGGACCTGGCGACCCTGGCGCATTGAGTGGCGCGGGGTACACTTAAGGGGGGTTGGGGAGCACTGAGTGGCGCGGCGCACCAGGACCAAAACTACAGAACACTTCTTGTGGCGCACTGCTGGCGCAGCGTGCCATCTCCTGCCCAGAACTTCCCGACGAATTTTCTTTCTCGTTTTCTAATCCTAATTCGCCTAGAATCAAATGGTTTCTTCCCAACTCACTTAGATTAGAATACCCAACATTAGTATACGATAATATACTCAAAACAACTCTCAAACTACTAATACTTGTCTCAAGAATTCATCAAAACCTCAACAATCAAAATTACGTATGAAACGTCAAGAAAACTCATCAAAAACTTAAATTCTTCAACTTCAAGAATGAAATTGCACTGAGAATAGCATGATTGACGTGTGGGTGAATAAACCCAACACTATGAGAACTCACATACCTCTTAGGATTGAATTCTTGGCGAAAACCCTTCAAAAATCTCCTGAATCTTGACGAACGCTTTGAACTTTTCTTCATTTCTCCTCTTCTTGAACTTCTCTCAAAAACCTAAGCGTATTTGGGATTTGTAAAACTGACCCAAATCATATTTGACCCCAAACTAATACTGAAAATCATTTTAAGTTGAAGGGGTAAGGTAAAGACCAAAATATCCCTCATTAATTCGGATAACTTTCCTTAACTGGACAGGCAGATTTCAAATGGGTATATCTCCATCATCTTAACTCAAAACTTAGCAAACTCGGAGGCATTAGAAAGAGGATTCCAAGACATTTCATTTGATATCTTATAAGCCACCTAACTCATTATGTACTAAAAGTTATGGTTGTTTGAAGTTGACCCAAAACTCACAACTTAAGCATAACTTGAAAATTTTCAAATTTAGCTATTTCCAATTTAGCGCTTTCTAAAATTAGCTCTTTCTAAGGTGGGATGTTACAATATCTCTCCCTTGGGAACATTCGTCCTCGAATGAGATTACTCTAAGCAGAAATGAGGGTGGAAACATCTACACCCAACTCAAACACCCAATATGTAATTTAATACATTCAACATATTAATTTAAAGAGTACCGAGAAAGGAATTAGTACCTTGATTCGGAATTCATCCAGACTCAAAGAGATGTGGGTATCTCTTCTTAATATCCTCCTCAGCCTCCCAAGTAGCTTCCTCAACAAACTGGTTCTCCATAAGACCTTGACTGATGCTACCTCTTTGGTTCTCAACTTGCGAACCTGACGATCTAGAATCTGAACGGGTACCTCCTCATAAGATAGGATATCCTTAATACCAATATTTTCAATAGGTATAATGAGTGAAATATCACCCGTACACTTCTTCAACATTGAAATGTGGAATACCGAATGGACTGACGATAACACTTGTGGTAGTTCCAACTCATAAGCTACATTACCAATATATCAGGGACTAAGCTTTCCCTTCTTACCAAACCTCATAACACCCTTCATGGGTGAAACCTTCAAATAAACCCAATCATCTACTTCAAATTCTAAGTCTCTTCTACTAACATCTGTATAGGATTTCTAATGACTCTGTGTTGTTTTCAACCTTTCTTGAATGATCTTCACTTTGTCCATAGCTTGATGAACCAAATCTGGTCCTATCAACCCAAACCTCACCAACCTCAAACTGCAACACCTCGGATTATGTTAAGGAAAACATTTCCTCCTTTAGCCAACTTGGTGAAATACAGTGCCATCGCATAAGTGACTTGGTGATTAGCCAAATGGAGTCACCATCGCCTAGTGGACTGTCTAGATGGCCCAAGCTACTAGAAATTTGGGCGATCCAGGTCCGGCTCATTGTTCCAGTTGGCGCATCGCCAAAGGCCCCTCCCTCATTGCCTAAGTGGTCTGCCATAAAGTATGAGCTACTGGAAAATTAGGCGAGCCAAGGGCCCACTTGGTGAGTCGCCAAGTGCACTTGGGAGAGCCTCAACGTGTAACAGCTTTAGGAAGCTAGTTAGGGTCCTTTGAGTCTTTTTATATTTTTACAAGATTAAACTACGTCTTTTTACCCTTAGTCTAAAAGCCTATATAAGCATTCTACTCTCAAATTCCCCCCAACTTAAGACATTCTTCCAAGAACCCAAAAGAAATCCTCAAAAGTTCTTCCTCTCAAATATTCCTCACTTTAGAAACTTGAAGAAGAAGAAGGAAATTCAAGCTAGGGTTCAAGAGCAAGCTTAAATACATCAATTTCTTTGGGATTGATAGTAAGGTATGGTAATTTTCATCCATGGATTCCTTTCATCCATGGAGTTCTCTCAAAATCTCAAACTTCAAGAAGGTAGAAATTCCCAATTGTTAGGGTTTTCTTGAATTACCATGGGTTCTTTTCAAACTTGATTTAAATGATTGAATTGAGTTATATTAAGCATGAATTGATGATTTCCTATGGTTTTTTATGATGTTTCCCCATGAACCCATGAAATTCCCATATTTCTCAATTATGATGATATGATGTGGGTCTTTGTTGATGAAAGAGGAATTTTATGAATTTATGCTTGAAGTGATAGAATCACATGAATTATGATGAAATCCATGTCTAATGCTTGAATTCTAGATGTGATGATTGAAAGTAGGCTTTGAACCTTGAAAGGGCAAAGTATGAGATTACGCATGTCTTATGAAATTTATGAAAATGCTTTAAGGATGATTTGAGAGTAAAGTATCAATGATTATGATGTAGTTGTTGTGTTTTTGAAAGGACATTCTCATAAATACATATGAACATGATGTGAAAGGCATTCTCACATAGTATGGATTCTTAGGTTGAAAGGCTTTCTCACCTAATTGAATCAAAGACTAGGAGTTATCTTAATGAAACTAGCTTGAATTGGTTGTCCAAGGTCACCTTTTCATGAGTAATGAAGTCAAAGTAAGAAATGAGTATTCCTTGGGAATTTATTCTTAGCACCGAGTGGATATTGAAAGTGAGATGGAAGCTCTCCCGTTAGTAGAGGCCGGGTTTCCAAAGTAATCTCATGAGATGGAAGCTCCTCCGTTAGTATAGGTCGGGTTTCCAGTAGCAATCTGCTCATCCCATAAACTATGTTCCCCCGTTGGTTGATTAGCTAGTGGATCCACTTAAGCTAGATGTTCATGGTTCTACCTTAGGCAAGTAGAACAACCCTTTTCGGTGTAGGAGACACCGGGTGATCATGTTATAGCTCACATGGTCTCATGTCGGTTAAGGCTAATTTCCCCACAAGTAATAATGAACTAAGGTTACTTAAGGAAGTATCTCACATGAGTTCAAAGTTTTTAAAGATGAAGGTAGCTTGCATTGATTATGATGTTATGACTTATATTTTCCAACTCTCTCGTATGATGCTTTAGTTTTGTTAAATTGCATGTCATGAAATGAAATGTCCTTTTTAGCATATTTTAAATGTTTTATGCATAGCTATCATACTTGGTACATTGTTTTGTACTAACACATACTCTTGCCTACATTTTGTTTCCAAATGTAGGGTCCGACAGCCAGGTTTCAGGTTTTCGTGGCTAGAGGTTGACTTGAGATATTCCCAAGGTTTGGTGAGTCCTCATGCTTCAAGGACGGAGTTTTATCTTCCTAGTTTCTTTCTTGTATTTCATTTTTGAACATGATGTATGGGCTAGGCCCAGATTCATTCGATTGTATTAGATGGCTATGATGAGACATGAGTTTAGACTTCTACTTTACTTTTATAAAATGATTTAGACTTGGAATATTGTTTTACTCTTATTGTTCTATTTTTTATGTTATGAGAGCTAAGTGGCTTGTATGGAGTCCTTCGGGGTTTTCTACGCCATGTTACATCTAGGGGGTACCCCTGGATCGTGAAAAACTTGGTAATCAGAGCACAAGGTTTAGAATGGTCCTAGGATGTCTCATAAGCCACGTCTAGTAGAGTCTTGTTCATGAGTGTGAAGTGTGCCACATTTATGAATGAGAGGCTACAAGATGAGTAGGAAACTCCAGTTCTTTCATTACTCTTAAGCCGTGTGATAGAGTTTAACTCTATAAAGTCTCTCTCATAATCCTTATCCTATGTTCTTCAGGATATGGCTACCCGAAGAGCTTATGCTAGAAGGAATGTGAGGGAGAATGAGGAACAACAAGCTCATCCCCAAGCTCCTCCCCAAGCTCCTCAAGTTTCGGTTGATCATTTGGCCGAACAAGTGTCGAATGAGGAGTTTAGGGTTGCTTTTCAAGTATTGGCTCAAGCGTTGATGGCCCAAGCAAATAGGGGGGTTGCGGTTCCCGTGAACCCAAATGTGGGTCCAGCTGCTTCAAAGGTGAGGGACTTCACAAGGATGAACCCTCCGGAGTTTCATGGTTCCAAAGTTGAGGAAGATCCTCAAGAGTTTACCGATAAGGTCTATAAAGTTTTGATGATCATGGGAGTTACGCCGGTAGAGAAAGCGGAGTTGGCTGATTATCAATTAAAGGGAGTGGCGTATAATCAATGGAAATAAGGAAGATCGGAAGATGCGGGTCCTCTTGATTGGGAGAAGTTCAAATCCATTTTTCTTGATAGGTTTTTTCCCCTAGAGATGAGGGAAGCCAAGGTGCTCGAGTTCATTAACCTCCGGCAAGGGAGTATGAGTGTGAGGGAGTATGCTCTAAAGTTTACTCAATTGTCGAAATATGCTCCAATAATGGTTGCGGATTCAAGGGCTAGAATGAGTAAGTTCATTTCGGGTGTGTCCGAAATGGTAGTCAAAGAGTGCTGCACTGCCATGCTCATTCATGACATGGACATCTCTCGTCTCATGGTGCATGCACAACAAATTGAGGAGGAAAAGCTTAAGGAAAAATCTAGAGAGGTAAAAACGGCTAAGACCGGTGATGGTAACTTTTATCAAGCAAGGTCGTCCTAAATTCTGACAAAAGTTTTCCGGCCGAGATTCTTCTAATGCTCCTCCAAAGTTCAACCAAGATAGGATGTCTAACCCTAAGCCTCAAGGAGGTAATAGTAGTGGATCTTCAATGCCGAGGCCAAATTGCACTAAGTGTGGAAGGAAGCACGATGGTTGTGGAAAAAGTGGTCACAAAATGAGGGATTGCCCAATACTTACGGTTAAGGGGAGAGAGGGAAAAAAGGCTACTCCTAGTGGTGCGGGTTCCAATGCTCCCAAGCAAAACTACTTTTATGCTCTTCAGACTAGAGGTGATCAAGAGAGTTCTCCGAATGTGGTTACCGGTATGTTGAAAGTTTTCAAACTTGATTTATATGCTTTACTTGATCCTGATGCTACTTTGTCTTTTGTGACGCCTTATGTGGTAATGAGATTTGATGTGTTCCCCGATGTGTTGTTAGAACCTTTTTTTGTCTCTACTCCTGTTGGTGATTCTATGGTGGCTAAGAGGGTCTATAGAAAGTGTCTTGTTTCCTTATCCCATAGAGTTACTCTTGTTGACTTGGTAGAGCTTGATATGATAGATTTTGATGTTATCTTGGGTACGGATTGGCTGCACTCTTGTTATGCTTCTATAGATTTTAGAACTCGTGTAGTCAAGTTTCAGTTTGCAAATGAGCCTGTCCTAGAGTGGAAGGGGGGAAATTCTATGCCTAAGGGTCAGTTTATCTCTTGTCTAAAAGCTAGAAAGATGATAGCTAAAGGTTGCTTTAACCATCTAGTTAGGGTGAGGGATGTTGATTCTGAAACTCCTTCTCTTGAGTCGGTCCCTATTGTAAATGAGTTTCTGAAAGTATTCCCAGATGACTTACCCGGTATTCCTCCCAAGCGGGAAATAGACTTTTGTATCGACCGTCTCCCAGATACGCAACCTATCTCTATTCCTCCTTACCGTATGGTTCCGGCAGAACTTAAGGAGTCGAAAGAACAGTTGAAGGATTTGTTAGACAAGGGCTTCATCAGACCGAGTATCTCTCCATGGGGTGCTCTAGTTTTGTTAGTTAGAAAGAAGGATGGTTCTCTTCGTATGTGTATCGACTATCGTCAGTTGACAAGGTGACTATTAAGAACAAGTATCCTCTTCCGAGGATAGATGATTTGTTTGACCAACTTCAAGGGGCAAGTTATTTCTCTAAAATTGATCTTCGATCCGGTTATCACTAATTGAGGGTGAGAGAGGATAACATTCCGAAGATGGATTTTTGAACTCGATTATGGTCATTATGAATTTTTGGTTATGTCGTTTGGGTTGACTAATGCTCCGGTGACGTTCATGGATTTGATGAATACGGTGTTTAAACAATACCTTAACATGTTTGTGATTGTGTTCATTGATGATATTTTGATCTACTCAAGGAGTGAGGATGAGCATATTGATTATTTGAAGATCGTGTTGCAAATTCTTAAAGACCGAAAACTTTTTGCAAAGTTTAGCAAATGTGAATTTTGGTTAAGGTACGTAGCCTTCCTCGGTCATATTGTTTCAAGTAAGGGTATTGAGGTTGATCCAAAGAAGACGTATGCGGTCAAGAGTTGGCCTACACCTCTAGCTCCATCGGATATTAGAAGTTTCTTGGGTTTAGCCGGTTATTATAGAAGGTTTGTTGAGAGGTTTTCTTCAATTGCCTCTCCCTTAATGGCTTTGACTCAAAAGAAGGCTAAGTTCATAAGGACCGAGATGTGTGAAAAGAGTTGAAAGATAGACTTACTTCCGCTCAGGTGTTGACCTTATCGGAAGGGACAGATGGTTTTGTGGTTTATGGTAATGCCTCAAGAATTGGGTTAGGGTGTGTGCTCATGCAAAATGGGAAGGTGATTGGCTATGCCTCAAAGCAACTTAAAGTTCATGAAAAGAATTATCCTACCCATGATCTTGAACTAGCGGCGGTTGTTTTTGCCTTAAAGATTTGGAGGCATTATTTGTATGGTGTGCATGTGGATGTATTTACCGACCATAAAAGTTTGCAATATGTGTTCAATCAAAAAAATATGAATCTTCGCCAAAGAAGGTGGCTTGAGTTATTGAAAGATTATGACATGAGTGTTCTTTATCACCCCGATAAAGCTAATGTGGTTGCTGATGCTCTTAGTCGGTTGTTTATGGGTAGTGTGGCTCATATTGAAGAAGAAAAGACAGAGTTGGTTCGAGATGTTCATAGATTGGCTCGATTAGGTGTTCAATTGGTGGACTCCACCAAGGGTGGTGTTATGGTTCACAATGGGTCTCAATCGTCTTTTGTAGCGGATGTGAAAGCTAAACAAGGTCTTGATCCAATATTGGTAGAATTGAAAGAGGCGGTACTTAAAAAATCCGTAGAGGCTTTCTCCCAAGGGGGAGATGGGGTACTTAGATACCAAGGTCGGTTATGTGTTCCAAATGTGGATGACTTGAGGGAACGAATTTTGACAGAAGCCCATGGTTCGCGGTATTCCATTAACCCGGGAGCCACCAAGATGTACCATGATTTACGGGAAGTCTATTGGTGGAATGGGATGAAGAAGGACATTGCGGGATTTGTGGCTAAATATCTGAATTGCCAACAAGTTAAGGTTGAGCATCAGAAGTCGGGAGGTTTATCCCAAGATATTAGTATTCCTTCTTGGAAGTGGGAAGATCTGAATATGGACTTTATTGTCGGTTTGCCTCGCACTCGGCGACAACATGACTCTATTTGGGTGATAGTAGATCGGATGACGAAATCGGCTCATTTCCTTCCCGTTAAGGTTTCCTATTCGGCGGAGGACTATGCCAAGTTATACTTGAGAGAAATGGTGAGGCTGCATGGAGTGCCCTTATCCATTATTTCCGATCGTGGTGCCCAATTCACTTCTCAGCTTTGGAAGTCATTCCAAAAGGGCCTTGGCACTAAGGTTAAGCTTAGTACGACCTTTCATCCACAAACTGAGGGCTTGTGTGATTGCTTTTAGGGTTAATTGGGATGACCACTTGCCATTGATTGAGTTTGCCTATAATAATAGTTATCACTCGAGTATAGATATGGCTCCATTTGAGGCCCTATATGGTATGAGGTGTAGATCTCTCATAGGGTGGTTTGAGGTGGGTGAAGTTGCCCTAATAGGTCCGGAATTGGTACATGAGGCCATAGAGAAAGTTCAACTTATTAGAGAAAGGTTGAAAACGGCTCAAAGTTGGCAAAAGTCATATGCCGATGTGAGAAGAAAGGATCTTGAGTTTGACATTCGTGATTGGGTTTACTTGAAAATCTCACCCATGAAGGGTGTAATGAGGTTTGGTAAGAAGGGGAAACTTAGTCTCCGATATGTAGGCCCAAATAAAATCTTGAGGCGTGTTGGTAAGGTTGCTTATGAGCTAGATTTGTCAAATGAGTTGGCAACGGTGCATCCAGATTTTCATGTCTCTATGTTAAAGAAATGTGTTGGTGATCCGACATCCATAGTTTCCTTAGAAGGGTTGGGAGTTGATGAGAGTCTTTCTTATGAGGAAGTTCCGGTTGAGATTTTAGACCGGCAAGTTAAGAAGTTGAGAAATAAAGAAGTTGCTTCAGTGAAAGTTTTGTGGAGGAATCAGTTAGTTGAGGGGTTCTACTTGGGAGGCCGAGGCCGATATGATGTCCCGATATCCTCATCTTTTTCCTTCTACTCCTACTCTAGCTTGAGGTAATGAGTTCCTCTTGATTTGACCTTTGTTTTGGGAGACATGTGTTTTTATGTGTTTCCATGATTTCCTCATTTTATGCATGTTCATGGAAAGTGTGTTTTGAAAGAAAACAAGTTTATAAGACTAATTTTCCTCATGTTGTTGTGCATTGAGTATGAGTTGCCTATAGACTTCATGAGATAAATTGATGAACATGCTTTAGCTATGCTTTTGAGAGTAAATTGCATATGAGCTCCATGAGATTGTGTTGAGCATGCTTTTAGCTTGGAGAAGGTAGTTCCTCCTTGAACATGAGAAATTTCAAAAATTCATGCATATTGGGTTGTTAGATGTAGTTCCTACTTCCTTATGATGCATTTGAGTATGTTGAGATTGGAGTTGATGTTTCCTCCTTAGTTGTGTGCATTTAGCTAACTTGTATGCATGATGGGTTGCCAGTATTGAGTCTTTACTTCCGTAAGGTGTCTAGAAACGTCATTCGATGACGAATGTTCCCAAGGGGTAGATAATTTAACACCTCAGATTTTGTTAAGGAAAACATTTCCTCCTATAGCCAACGTGGTGAAATACAGTGCCATCACCGAAGTGACTTGGCGATTAGCCAAATGGAATCATCATAGCCTAGTGGACTGTCTAGATGGCCCAAGCTACTGGAAATTTGGGGAAGCCAAGTCGGGCTCGCCGTTCCAGTCGGCGCATCGCCAAAGGCCCCTCCCCTATCGCCTAAGTGGTCTGCCATCTAGGGTGAGTTACTGGAAAATTAGGCGAGCCAAGGGCCCACTTGGTGAGTCGCCAAGTACCCTTGGGCGAGCCTCAGCGTGCAACAGCTTTAGGAAGTTAGTTAGGGTCCGTTGAGTCTTTTTATATTTTCACAAGACTAAACTACGCCGTTTTTCCCTTAGTCTAAAATCCTATATAAGCATTCTACTCTCAAATTTCCCCCAACTTAAGACATTCTTCCAAGAACCCAAAAGAAATCCCCAAAAGTTCTTCCTCTCAAATATTCCTCTCTCTAGAAACTTGAAAAAGAAGAAGGAAATTCAAGCTAGGGTTCAAGAGCAAGCTTACATACATCAATTTCTTTGGGCTTGATAGTAAGGTATGGTAGTTTTCATCTATGGATTCCTTTCATCCATGGAGTTCTCTCAAAATCTCAAACTTCAAAAAGGTAGAAATTCCCAATTGTTAGGGTTTTCTTCAATTACCATGGGATCTTTTCAAACTTGATTTAAATGATTGAATTGAGTAATATTAAGCATGAATGATGATTCCCTATGGTTTTTTATGATGTTTCCCCATGAACTCATGAAATTCCCTTATTTCTCAATTATGATGATATGATATGGGTCTTTGTTGATGAAAGAGGAATTTTATGAATTTATGCATGAAGTGACAGAATCACATGAATTATGATGAAATCCATGTCTAATGCTTGAATTCTAGATGTGATGATTGAAAGTAGGCTTTGAACCTTGAAAAGGCAAAGTATGAGATTACGCATGTCTTATGAAATCTATTAAAATGCTTTAAGGATGCTTTGAGAGTTAAGTATCAATGATTATGATGTAGTTGTTGTGTTGTTGAAAGGACATTCTCATACACACATATGAATATGATGTGAAAGGCATTCTCACATAGTAAGGATTCTTAGGTTGAAAGGTTTTCTCACCTAATTGAATCAAAGACTAGGAGATATCTTAATGAAACTAGCTTGAATTGGTTGTCCAAGGTCACCTTTTCATGAGTAATAAAGTCAAAGTAAGAAATGACTATTCTATGGGAATTTATGCTTAGCACCGAGTGGATATTGAAAGTGAGATGGAAGCTCTCCCGTTAGTAGAGGTCGGGTTTCCAAAGTAATCTCATGAGATGGAAGCTCCCCCGTTAGTAGAGGCCGAGTTTGTAGTAGCAATCTGCTTATCCATAAACTATGTGCCCCCGGAGGTTGATTAGCTAGTGGATCCACTTAAGCTAGATGTTCATGGTTCTACCTTAGGCAAGTAGAACAACCCTTTTCGGTGTGGGAGACACCGGGTGATCATGTTATAGCTCACATGGTCTCATGTCGGTTAAGGCTAATTTCTCCACAAGTAATAATGAACTAAGGTTACTTAAGGAAGTATCTCACATGAGTTCAAAGTTTTTAAAGATGAAGGTAGCTTGTATTGATTATGATGTTATGACTTATGTTTTCCAACTCTCTCGTATGATGCTTTAGTTTTGTTAAATTGCATGTCATGAAATAAAATGTCTCTTTTAGCATGTTTTAAATATTTTATGCATAGCTATCATACTTGGTTCATTGTTTTGTACTAACGCATACTCTTGCCTACATATTTTTTCTAAATGTAGGGTCTGATAGTCAGGTTTCGGGTTTTCGTGGCTAGAGGTTGACTTGAGATATTCCCGAGCTTTGGTGAGTCCTCATGCTTCGAGGACGGAGTTTTATCTTCCAAGTTTCTTTCTTGTATTTCATTTTTGAACATGATGTATGGGCTAGGCCCTGTTTCATTCGATTGTATTAGATGGATATGATGAGACATGAGTTTAGACTTCCGCATTACTTTTAAAAAATGATTTAGACGTGGAATATTGTTTTACTCTTATTGTTCTATTTCTTATGATATGAGAGCTAAGTGGCTTGTATGGAATCCTTCGAGGTTCTATACACCATGTTACACCTGGGTCGTGACACAAACCATCCAATAGGAGATCTACATCTTCTCCCATAAAGAGCCTCATAGGGAGCCATTTGGATGCTAGAGTGATAATTGTTGTTGTAAGCAAACTCAATGAGAGGTAAGTAATCATCCCAATTTCCCTTGAAATCAATCACACACACCCTCAACATATCCTTGAAGGTCTGAATCGTACGCTCTGCTTGACCATCAGTCTGTAGATGAAAAGCAATACTAAGGTTCACCTTCAAACCTAAACCCTTCTGGAAAGACTTCCAAAATTGTGAAGTGAATTGTGCACATCTATCTGAAATAATGGACACCGGAACTCCATGAAGTCTGACTATCTCTTGAATACATAACTTGGCATAATCCTCTGCTATAAAAGTAGTCTTTATCGGTAAGAAATGGGCTGATTTAGTCATTCGATCTCCAATCACCCAAATCGAATCATGCTGCCTGCGAGACCGCAGTATACCAGTAATAAAATCCATATTGATCATCTCCCACTTCCATTTTGGAAGATCTATGTTCTGAGCCATACCACCGGGCCTCTGGTGCTCTACCTTGACTTGTTGGAAATTTGGGCACTTAGCAACGAACTCTGCAATACCCCTCTTCATACTAATCCACCAATAGACTTCTCTCAAGTCACGATACATATTTGTAGAACCAGGATGGATAGAATATCTGGAGCTATGAGCTTCCTCCATGATCCTCTCTTGGGGTTCATCCACCTTTGGTACACACAATCTACCTTGATACCTCAACACTCCATCTCCCCTTTGTTCAAAAGCCATCAGTTTTTGCTTATGAACATTTGCCTTCAATTCAAGCAAAATAGAATCTTGGTCTTGTTTCTCTTTCACTTCAAACACTAATGATGATTCAGCTCCATTCATCACCACTACTCCTCCTTCATTGGAATCCAATAACCGGACTTCTAATCGTGCAAGTCTTTGCACATCTCTTGCTAACTCTTTCTTGCCTTCCTCAACATGGGCGGTACTACCCATAGACAATCTGCTCAATGCATTAGCAACAACATTAGCCTTACCTGGGTGATAGAGAATACTTATGTCATAATCCTTGAGTAACTCCAACCACCTCCTCTGTCTAAGATTAAACTCTTTCTGACTGAATACATACTGAAGATTCTTATGATCGGTGAACATATCTACATGAACACCATAAAAATAGTGACGCCATGTTTTCAAAGTGAATACTACAGCAGCTAACTCTAGATCATGGGTTGGGTAATTCCTCTCTTGAATCTTAAGTTGTTTGGAGGCATAAGCTATAACTTTGTCATTCTGCATCAATACATAACCCAATCCAACTCTGGACGCATCACAATCACAACAAAACCTTGCGTACCCTCGGGTAAGGTCAACACTGGGGCAGTAGTCAACCTACTTTTCAATTCCAAAAAGCTTTTCTCACAAGCTTCAGACCATTGAAACTTAACTGTTTTCTGAGTCAACTTATTCAACGGGGATGAAATAGATGAAAACCCCTCGACAAAGCTCTTATAATAACCAGCCAATCCCAAGAAACTCCTAATATCAGTTGGAGATGTCGGTCTAGGCCAATTCTACACTGCCTCAATTTTCTGAGTGTCAACTCGAATCCCATCACCAGAAACAATATGGCCTAAGAACGCCACTGACTCAAGCCAAAATTCACACTTAGAGAATTTAGCATACAACTCTCTATTCTTGAGAGTTTGAAGAACTACCCTTAGATGACTAGCATGATCTTCCTCATTCCTCGAATAGATTAGAATGTCATCAATGAATACGATAACAAACATATCTAGATAAGGCTTAAACACTCTGTTCATAAGGTCCATTAACACTGCAGGAGCATTAGTCAACCCAAATGACATGACCAAAAACACATAATGACCATAATGGGTCCTGAATGTTGTCTTAGGGATATCACTTTCTCTTACTCTCAACTGATGATAGCCTGATTTGAGGTCAATCTTAGAAAAACAAGTGGCACCCTAAAGTTGAGCGAAAAGATCATCAATTCACGGAAGAGGATACTTATTCTTGATGTTAACCTTGTTCAACTGAAGGTAATCTATACACATTCTAAGAGAACCATCTTTCTTCCTCACAAATAAGACCGGAGCTCCCCAAGGTGAGACACTTGGTCGAATAAAATCTTTTTCGAGGAGATCTTTCAACTGCTCTTTTAACTCTTTCAACTCAGCTGGAGCCATTCTATATGGTGGAATAGAGATAGAACGAGTATCAAGAAGAATATCTATATCGAAGTCTATTTATCTCTCAGGAGGGACTCCGGGAAGATCATCTGGAAAGACTTCTGGAAACTCACTCACAATTGAAACTGACTGAATAGGTGGTGTCTCAACACTAGAGTCATTAACTCGGACTAAATTATAGATGCACCCCTTGGAAACTAACTTCCTCGCCTTAAGGTATGAAATAAAACGACCCTTAGGCACTGCTGAACTACTTCTGCACTCTATAGCTGGCTCATTAGGAAACTGGAACTTAACAACTTGAGTTCTACAATCAACTGAGGCATAACAGGCATGAAGCCATTCCATACCTACAATAACATCAAAATCTACCATGTCTAACTCGACTAAGTCAGCCATGGTGTCTTTGTGATTGACAGAAATGAAACAATCACGATAAACTCTCTCAGCTAGAATAGACTGACCAACAGGTGTAGAAACATTGAAGGGCTCAAGAAGTTGCTCAGGAAGAATATCAAAATTCATAGCAATATAAGGAGTCATAGAAGATAGACTTGCTCCTGGATCTAGCAAAGCATAAACATCAAAAGTTAAGACTTTGATCATACCAGTGACAATATCTGGCAAATTCTCTTGCTTTTGGCGACTGGTGATAGCATACAGACGGTTTGCTCCTCCGCGTGTCTCAGAAGTAGCTCCCCTAGGTGCAACTCTGTCTGGTGGGGCTGCTGAAGAAGATTGGGATATATTTCCCCCATTACCACCACCCTGCTTGTTCTTAGGGCACTCTTTCATGAAGTGACCATTCTGACCACACTTGAAGCAACCAGTGGAGCCATCACGACACACTCCTGAGTGGTTCCTACCACACTTAGCACATCCAGGAGTCCCATTACCTCCTTGTGCCACACTACCTTGAGACTGTGCAGGTCTAGCTCTGAAATTCTGCGAACTCTGATTCTTGAACTCACCTTTGTTCCTTGGTGCAGGTGCACTAGAAGATAATGGAGCATGTCCCTTTTGCTTCTATTGGAAAGATGATCGGTTCGCATTACTCTTCTGTTTTCCGTACTCATTTCCTGCATTCTTAGCTTTCTTGTTTCTAAACTCTTCTTTACCTCTCAGCTTATCTTCCTCAACCTGTTACACATGGATCATCAGCCTTGCTATGTCCATATCTCCTATCAGCATAGCTGTCTTGCCCTCCTTACTTGACAGACGAGACAACCCAACAACAAACAGACTCATCCTGCTCCTCATGTCAGCAACCATCTCTGGAGCATAACGGGATAGTTGGGTGAACTTAAGGTTGTACTCATGTACGCTCATAGATTTCTACTTAAGAGTGAGGAATTCTCTTACCTTCACCTCTCTTAATTCACACGGAAAGAAATGTCCCAAGAAGGCCTCCTCAAACACAGTCCAGCTCACAATTGGTGCATCCTCAGCTCTACCCTTTTTCCATTGGTCGAACCACATTCTAACAACACCCTTCGGTTGGTATGCAGCTAGTTCCACTCGCTCAGCATCAGCAACATGCATCACCTCAAACACTTTCTGTAACTCTTCCACAAAAACTTTTGGATCCTCAGTGACACTTGAACCGGTGAAGTCTAGAGGATTCATCCTTAAGAACTCACGGATCCTTGATGTATCAACCACATCTTGTCGAACCGCTCTTTGTTGACCATATTGATTGGTCACAACTTGACTCGACATCCGGATAGCATCCCAGAACTCAACATTAGTAACCTCTCCTTGGGGTTGCACTTGTGGTGCATTGGGTACCCCTTTATCCTCAACATTCCTCCTAGCAGGACGACCTCAGACAGCTCTTCGTGGAGGCATGATCTGAAAAATACACGCAAGTACGAATTAGAAAGAAACTTTATAGAAATGAACTTTATGGCACGAAAAGAGTATGAAAGAAGTGAGATAGTTCCTAAATGTTGCAGCCTCCTAATTATAGATGTGGCGCACTTCACACCGATAACTAGGACTCTACAGACACGGTTTCATAGACACCCTAGGACTCTTGAATTCTATGCTCTGATACCAAGTTTGTCACACCCCGAACCTACACCCTGGATGCGCCTGGCACTCGAGAACCATTGACGGCCCCAACCGAACCCTTGGTCTGGCTTAACTCTTAGCGGAAGACTTATTCAATATAGAATAAACTCAAATGAAAGGTTTAACTCAAAAAGTCTCAAATTAGAAGCAACTCAAGTCTAGAACATAACAACTGAAATGAACAAGACTCATGAATATTGTCTATCTATCTATGAAGCCTCTAATACTATGAGGGATGTCGGGACAAGACCCCCGATCGTCCTAACAACTGAAAATAACTGAAAGTAAATAAGGGATCATCCAGAAGCAAGAAGTCTCATCAATAACTCTCGAACACAACTGGATCAATGAAGCGCTTGATGTTGATCCTGGTTACCTGCATCTACATCATAAAAGATGCAGGACAAATGGCGTCAGTACATGGAATGTACAAACATGCGAGGATAAATCTAAAATAAGACATAAGCTTGAACTGGAATCTAAAGAAACAACTTACCTCGTCTCAACTCAAAGATACTCAAACTTACTCAACTCATTTCAATATAAAGCAGTAGTAAAGATGCATTATAAAGAAAAGCTTTTAAAATCAGTAGATAGCAACTCAATGTATTGAAAAATACAATAATAACTCAGTTTGTATATGAAAATATAAAAATACTATGTGGGAGATTCTCTAACCGACAACCATCACTATGAGCTATGTGATTATACAACATCTAGCCCACGCTGCCAGAACTGTTCTATACTTTGCCGGGGTATAGAACCTACTTACTAAGTGGATCCACTAGTCTATGCTAAAAAAATAAGGAATCATCTAAAAAGTATGACCCTTTCTACCCACGTTGGCTACCTAGTTTATGGGGGCTGTGAGTTCTTAGAACTCTCCCCCACTATCGGTGCTCAATACGACTCCCCAAAATATAACTTAGCTCATATGTTTTAAAGAAAACATTTCATTTTCCTCAACTTTGAGATTATTACTCAAAAAAAAATCTCTTAAAAGAGATAGTACTCAAAACTGCTCATGAACTCTTTTGGAAATTGGTGTTTCCTCTCATCTTAAATGTAAAAATATTTACTCTTGGGAATACTTAGTTCCCATATATCATTTTAAATAATATGAACTCAACTGTACTCTTCCTCAAACTCAAATGCTCAACTTAAAACAAGTTTAAAAAGGTTTGCAAAAGACTTCTCAAAAGACTCGAAGGAACTCTCAAGACTTGACTCTTAACTCTTTCCTTGAATTTGAATTATGAATTCAAGGTTTGTGATTCATGTTATGAATGATCTCTTGATGTTTAGATGTAGTTTAGAGTAGTTATAATCAAGTAGAAAATATAGGTACGATTTGAGGGAACTCATACGAAAAGAAGGATGAAAGAGTAGGGAACCTGGCGACCCTAGCGCACTGAATGGCGCAGGGGGCCAACCCCTGAACTACTGAAGAGGAGTTAGGGCGCACTGAGTGGTGCGGCACCCCGGGACCAAAACTACAGAACACTTCTTGTGGCACACTGCTGGCACGGCGCGCCATCCCCTGCCCAGAACACCCCGACGAATTTTCTTTCTCGTTTTCTAACACTAATTCGCCTAGAATCGAATAGTTTCTTTCCAACTCACTTAGATTCAAATACCCAACATTAGTATACGATAATCTACTAAAAAACCCCTCAAACTACTAATACTTATCTCAAGAATTCATCAAAACCTCAACAATCAAGATTACGAATGAAACTTTGAGAAAACTCATCAAGAACTCAAATTCTTCAACTTCAAGAACGTAATTGCACTGAAAATAGCATGATTGACGTGTGGGTGAACGAACCCAACACTATGAGAACTCACATACCTTTTAGGATCGAATCCTTGGCGAAAACCCTTCAAAAATCTCCTGAATCTTGACGAACGCTTTGAACTTTTCTCCCTTTCTCCTCTTCTTGAACTTCTCTCAAAACCCTAAGTGTATTTGGGATTTGTAAAACTGACCTAAATCATATTTGACCCAAAATAATACTAAAAATCATTTTGAACTTAAGGGGTAAGGAAAAGACCAAAATACCCCTCATTAATTCGGGTAACTTTCCTTAACTAGACAGGCAGATTTCAAATGGGCATATCTCCCTCATCGGTGGCGTTGTAAAGAGGATTCCAAGACCTTTCATTTGATATCTTATGGGCCACCTAACTCATCATTTACTGAAACTTATGGTCGTTTGAAGTTGACCCAAAACTCACAACTTAAGCATAACTTGATAAATTTCAGATTTATCTATTTCCAATTTAGCGCTTTCTAAAATTAGCTCTTTCTAAGGTGGGATGTAACACCAACATACAACATGTACTAGGTGTGGTACCCGAACCAACCAATATTATCTCGTACCAAGCGTGGTGCCCGAGCCAACCGATAGTATACCTTACCAGGTGTGGTACCCGAGTCAATTGAAAGATATCTCGTATTGTCATGCCTCAAAACTATCCCCTAGACGCGATAACAGTGCTTTGAATCACAAGTGACCCCAATCTAACCTCATGGCATGACATGACACTAAAAATAGCAAAATTAATAGAAAAGTGAAATATACATATGGAAGCTAAAATTGAAATATCTAGGTAACACCCATAATATTGAGGTAGAAAAAATCTGAAAGACAACATAATATGGCAGAGTCTAACTAATTGTCACAAAATCCTCTACTAACATGAGTGGCTAAGACAAACCCCTAGCTCATTTTAACTGCATGAACACTAAAAGAAAGTACTGAATGGAAATCATAAGTGGTGTCCTCAAGGAGATAAAGACTCACCAACAGTGATGCTAGCTGATTAGAGATAGTACTAACCGCATGCTGGATAATGAGCATTAGAATCTATATTATCAAACAATATAGGCAAAGAGTATACAATCAGTATTTGGAATGTTCTGAATATGACAAAATGCATAAAACATGATATCTAGATATGATAAATCTGTAAAACATGTTGATGCAATGACCAAGTAAACTAACATGAAACTGAGTTATACTGATCTGAATATATATATACAAGGTCATGCAATATCTGAAAATATACTGATTTGTGGTAGATACTAAAACTGACATACACTACGTGAGCTACTACATAGAGTTTAGTGTACTGCTCCCACATCATAAAGAGAGTGTCCTACTTGTCAAGGTAAGGACCATGATATCTGAGCTAAGGTGGATCGACTCTGTTCGAGACAAATCCTACGGTGGCACATAATTTTGGGGCTTAGGAATTGCTACTAATGGTCTACAGATGGTAAACGAAAACCTTCATCCCAAAATTCCACTCGATGCTAAGTATAATCTCAACGGAAACATGCATAAATCTGGAAACAGTAATAAACTTTACTACTGAATCATACTGATAATAGAAAACTGAGTAGCTCATAAATCATGATAACTGAACATAATCATAAATATACTTTAATCGAAACCATCTTAATCATGATATCTTATTTGTATATATTGAGAGATACTTCATTCGAAAACATCATAATTTATAAAAAATTGATAATCTGAGACATGCATCTGATAATTTGAGACATGCATATGAAAATAATATAATTCTAATCATTAAAATACTTGCATGTTATGGGTTCATGAAAATATCATTGAACCTTCGCCATTGTGAGCCATTGCTTTGCTGTGGTGACTTAGATATGGCAAAGCACTAGGATTGAAAACATCCCTCATTTCTAGTCTTCACTAACTCGCTGAAAAATAGGAACTTATACATGTGTACTATGGCCCTAACTACCCAATCACATGTCATTACAACTTCATGGGATGATTTGACAAAGAAGTTTGCTGGAAGGTTCTTTTTATTTGGGAAGAATTAAATTGAGAAGTGAGATATTGTTGAATTTTAGGACGAAGTAAGGTGAAAACTTTCTCAAGCATGAGAGGGATTTAAAATGCTACTATTGAGTTGTCTCTATCACTATATAATTCAGGAATTTCCAGCATATACTTTAACTAATAATTTAGATATTCACTCTAAATTTTTTCTTGATTTAGATGCAGAAGATAAACACTCAGAATCACTAATGATGAGTTGGTACTACACTTAAACTGGTTGGCAACTAATAATCCGGAGTAGAACGATAAGTCCAATAGAGGTGTAGTGAAAAGAGCAGAGAGAATGCTAGAGGTTGACAAAATGACTAGCATAAAAGGATAACATACCACAATGAATAATAGAGGTGTAGTGAAAAAGGCAGAGAGAATGCTAGAGGTTGACAAAATGACTAGCATAAAAGGATAACATACCACAATGAATAATAAGTTTAATCATGTAAACAAAATCTTTATGAGTTAGGCGTAAGTGCAAACCCATGTTTAGAAGGTGAAACAAGCTTAATTGTATTGTGAAGATTGTAGAGATGACCACTGATATTTGTGGAGCTAATCTAGAGTACATATATTTTGTGGACAACACATCTAGAGGTACAAGAAATTAAAATTGAAGTAACCACTCAAAATTCTCACAGAGTGGAGCATAGAGTCAAACCCAAT